>JAQJVL010009257.1:0-16602 GCA_035578905.1 Stictocephala bisonia
TTTGTCGTATTTCTTGTCGTTCATCAACTACACTATGTCGCTTGACGAACGTGAACGTACAACACTTCTTATGATGGTTGGTTGGGGAAACAACAGACGATCACACGAGGAAGCGTGCCATTTATTTAATGACTATTTTCCCGAGAGGCAGCCAATTTCCAGAACAACTTTAGGGAGAACTGTTCAACATTTTATGGAAACAGGAAGTGTTTCCGATCGTCGTAGGTCAGGAAAACCTTCTACTGCGACAAACGAAGACAAATCTTTAGAAGTCTTGCAGTCATTTATTGAGAACCCGCACGAGACCCTACGCTCAGCAGCACAAACTCATGACATCTCTTTTACGACTGTAAAAAAAATCTGAAAGGGTCTAATTTTAAGCCGTATAAAGTTCATTTGGTGCACGAACTCAACGAAGATGATTTCGACCGACATATAGAATTTTGCGAAAATATGATGGCCAAAATAGATCGCAACGAAATTGATGTAAACAATATTGTGTTTTCAGACGAGTGTTCATTTATGCTGAATGGAAGCGTAAACAGGCACAATTGCCGTTACTGGAGTAGCAAAAATCCTCACTGGATGCGGGAGGCACACACACAATATCCACAAAAGGTGAATATCTGGCTTGGTGTGATAGGTACCCAGTTGGTAGGTCCTTTCTTTATTGAAGGAAATTTAAATGCAATATGTTACCAACGTTTGCTGGAAAATGAAATTACACAAGTACTTCGACAGATGTTTGGAGAACATTTTCAGAATATCTGATTTCAACAGGACGGGGCGCCCCCACACTACGGCATCGACGTAAGAGCCTATTTAAACACTGTTTTTCGGCAATGGTGGATCGGAAGGCCGGGGACTGTGGAATGGGCAGCGCGTTCACCAGATCTCTCTCCATTAGACTTTTTTGTTTGGGGTTACCTTAAGGACAATGTCTACAAAACAAAGCCTCAAAATTTAAATGAACTGAGACAAAGAATACGTCAAGAATGTCAGGCGATTACTCAAGATGCCCTGCAAAATTCTGTTAATAGTTTTATGTGCGGCTTCAAAACTTTCAAATAACCGGAGGTGAACAATTCGAGCATTTACTCTGAAAACATTTAGTAAGTAAACATCTTTTTCCAATCAAACATTTGAACAGCCGCCATTTTGTAGTGCATCAACCTTTTTGTTTGCGGTTTGTGGCATTAAACTCTGCTAGATAAGCACTTTAAAGTGATGTGCATATTGACCTATGCTCCTATTTAAGATTTCCTTCGGACTCCTTGCGGGACGTCCCCATGATATGACAGAATGATATGATTTTTAGGTGTAATGTTGATGTACCAAATCTTATTGATTGATCTGTTATCGTTCAGAACATATTAAACCCGTGTGGGACTTTATTTACACCCTGTATATGTTATAATGTATAGTTAAAGGAGGAAAAAATAGTGAGATTGGAATTTTCATAGGTCTTTTTGTTTCAAAGTAGATATAAACAACCTTCAAACTCGGGTACACACAATTTCTGTGGTGCACACACTTGACAATATACTCGTATATGGGCATATAGCCTATAGCACACAATCTGGCCACTGAAGGTGCTGAAACTGTTTATTAATACTAGAATGATTATATTTTCATGCTGACGGTAAAACCTTGTGATATATATTCTCTATACAACAAACTATATTTGATCACTTTTGTTCTGGAAGACTGTGAAAGCCTCTCTGTTCTAGGAAACAGAAGTAACCAATTTCGATAGCCATATCCAAAGAATTAGAAAGCTTTCTTTCATGGTAGTGTGGTCTTTATTTCATTGTACCATTCAATGGAAGCATTTGTTATCCACGCCGAGCCACATCTAGGACCTAGCATGAGTCAAGAAAAACCACACGAATTGAACGTAATACTGGGAAGGCACCCTCGATCAGTTAAAAAAAAGTTAAAGTTAAAGTTTGTCTTATTTTACCAGGTGAATTTAGGGCTAAGGAGCCCTCTCTGACACTTAACCTAGGAACCAACGGCTTTACGTGACTTCCGAACCACGGGAGTGGCAGGGCAGAATCTATTAGTGGTCTCAGCGGGAATCGAACCCGGACCGGCAGCGTGGCAAGCCAGCGCCTACTGTCCGCGCAGAAATTATGGTAAAATTAAAGGAAATATTGTCAATTTTTATACTACGAAGTTTCGAATTTTTACGTAGCTTTTTATAATTTATAAGACGGAAAAAGTGGAAAATATCGGCATTTTTCACAATCTTTTTGGAAATCTCAACTTAAGGCAATTATTACAAAATATCTATTAAACATGTCAGCTTCAAATTTTAATAGCTTATATGAAGGTTACTTACAAACACTTTTGTAGAGTTTCATAATTTTAACGTTATTATTTTTATGTTCTTGTAAATTTTGTAAACCTTTGTTATCTTGGGTTTAAAATTCCCGCTCAAAACAGTGTTTTGACTATCAATTGATTGTATGAATGAAAAATTTAGTGTCTACAGAATATGATGTAATAGTGATTTGTGATGAATTTATATTTGTTAAACGTTTTTATTCCCGCGCGAGGGGCTGGTACGCAGGGAAACGCGCCGGGGATGGCTCGGGTTCTCCCACAAAACGAGTGCGATGTTGCCGGAATGCTATAGAACGGGGGTTGGTGAATCAGACCAACCTTCCCTTAAACTAGCAAACTTCACCCTGTCGTTATGTCAACAACAACCCTAATATGTCATGGCTGAAAAAATATATTATTTCTTGGATAGTAAAGAAACATTCCTCTACCACCTGATGCAACTGAATTCGAAAAACCCACAAAATCAGTCTTAATAAACCACGTCCGACCATACTTCAGGACCCCAGAAAAAATACTAGAACAACTATTAAAAAAAAGTAACCGGGAGGATGTAGAGTTAATTTGGTTGCCTGTCGCACATTGTGAACTCAATGCAATAGAACTGATTTGGGCTTATGTAAAAAAGTAAAATTGCAAAAATAAACAGATCCAATGCCGAAGAGAAAGGAAACAGTGTAAATGTCACTCGGGATTTATGTGAAGAATCATTAAAGTCTGTGACACCTGAACTGTGGGCAAAATGTGTGAAACACGCTATTAAAGTAGAAGACCACTACTGGGAAAAGGACCATCTTTGTGACGAAATTCCACTTGTTCAACCTATCATTGTCGACCTACAATGCTCAGACTCCGAAAGCGAAAGTGAAGATGATAACGTTGAACTTGACGATGACTTCTCCGATTATGACGAATGAGTTAAATTGCTAAGAGAAAACATAAAATATTTAAAATCACCAAAAAAATATAAAACTACAAAAGTATAAAAAAAATATAAAAACATTTTTAAAGCTGCCGTTGGAAGTCCAAAGCCCTCATGAGAAAAGCTGATGGGAAATGTACGTATATGAGTGTTTTTGTGCACCGAACGGCAACATCGCACTCGTTTTGTGGGAGAACCCGAGCCATCCCCGGCGCGTTTCCCCGCGTACCAGCCCCTCGCACGGGAATAAAAACGTTTAACAAATATAAATTCATCACAAATCACTATTACATCATATTCTGTAGACACTATATTTTTCGTTCATACAATCAATTGATAGTCAAAACACTGTTTTGAGCGGGAATTTTAAACCCAAGATAACAAAGTTAACAAAGGTTTACAAAATTTACAAGAACATAAAAAATAATAACGTTAAAATTATGAAACTCTACAAAAGTGTTTGTAAGTAACTTTCATATAAGCTATTAAAATTTGAAGCTGATACGTTTAATAGATATTTTGTAATAATTGCCTTAAGTTGAGATTTCCAAAAAGATTGTGAAAAATGCCGATATTTTCCACTTTTTCCGTCTTATAAATTATGAAAAGCTACGTAAAAATTCGAAACTTCGTAGTATAAAAATTGACAATATTTCATTTAATTTGATAGGTCTCTCGTTAAAATCGAACGGACCGTTTCGGAGATATGGTATCGTGAACTCGAGTATCCATAATTTCTGCGCGGACAGTAACCCCTTATCTATGGTCGCTCCTACGATCAGTCATGGGATAATGGAGCTGACACTTTAATACTGAACCATAATATGGCTTATTGCCTTTTCTTTGATGGATATTAATCTTTATATAATTGGGAGTTGAGAATTTAGTGGTTACGATTGTGCGATTCTGTCTGTGATTGGCAAGACTTTAACTTTACGACACAAGTAGTAGATTTTATTCCAAGATGAGTTGCACATATGTATTGTCTTTTGCAGCCAACTACAAAACGATAAAATTTGTATTCAGATTTAAAATTTACAATTCAAAGTAGACCTTGGTTTTAAAAATAATGATAACCCATCACAGAGCTGGGGAATGGTCAATATTTTAAGTTGTTCGTGTCACGTAGATTGTGCTCGTCAGGCAATGGTTTTGTCAGCTGAACTATTACATTTGCTATCCCGATACAATCAGGGTTTACTGTAGAATGTAATTCTTAACGTTACCTTATAAATTGAACTGTTGAAATATCTCAAGGCTGGACAACATATAGGACAAATCTTTTGAATGTCTGCATTATGAAAGGTAAAAAAAAGTTAATAGCAGATCTCTTTTAAATATACTTACCCCTTATGCAATATTGCATAATGAACCATGGGTGACTAATACTTCGCCGAGTCCACGATGGCCTATTTATAGATTGTGCGGAATTCGACTCGTTCATTACCTTCCGAGAAACCTAGGAAAGATAATGTCGTGCAGTAGAAAGGTATGTTGACTAACTTGAACTCCATAGCTCATTTTGAAATCCGGATCAACTGTGATAAACTTACAAATTGTCACAAAAGTAAGTATTATATTGCAACAGCATAAACTAATATTACAATGTCATTTTTTAACTTCGATGGTTTAATAAATTTAAACAAGGAAGTAAAGGTTTATCTCATAAATAAGTAGTACACAAACAACTGGCCACAACTATTCGGGGTTCTAATATAATTTTGGTGGCAGGATTCGCCATTTATGAATGCTAACTGGATGTGTATAGGCCTAGATTGAACATTTCAGTCCGACTTCGCATACATTTACTGTACAAGTAAAGAAAATACTAATTAGTTTTGGTACGTGTTGTGCTTGGTTTCCTGTCCCCATTTTATCTCATTTAATTTCACCTAATTCTATTTTTGTAATTATGTTAAATTGGTACTCTATGTCATAAATTCAGACATGAACTGAATGGTAATTATGATTTCAATTCAATGGAGTTAATTTAATTACTTATTATTCAAGTAGTACTAAACTCATCTACACAATTAATTAGTTTGCCGTACTTAAAGCATATAAATATAGAGATAAAAGGACGTACTCTTGTAGTAATATAAATGAATTTAGTATCGATACTAATGTTATTCAATTAAGAACATATTTACTTCAAATTCTATTTACTGAAACTTCGTAGGCACAAATAAGTTATGATAAAGTGCTGTTATAATTTTAATAAGTACATACTACTGTTCTTTTGATATTGCAAATCTAACTTTAACAATACCAACTATAAAATACCATGCAAAATACTGAAAGATGAATAAGCAGTAAGCACTTTATTATCACATAACATTTGGAATCTGTAACAAAATAAAGAATTTTGTAATTTGAATTAAGTGATTATATTTTGGGATACTTAGAGAAAATGATAGATACTTTATCATAAAGTCCATAACTTTTATTGAATGTGTTATGACTCGTCAATAAATACTAGAACTAAACAATATTAAACAATGCAAGCAATATAGTAATCTTAATTAACAAATATTTGGAATTAACCTTAATGGTAACCTTCATAATATAATTTGATTTTCAAAAAACTCTTTCACTGAATATATCGCCTGAGTAAAGAGCAAGGCTTTGATTTGCTTTTTTTAAACTGTTCTCTTTTCAGTTTAAAATACGAAATTAAATTATATTATACCATATTAATGTGTTTTTATTTTGGTCCTTTTGATATAGACCTAATTTCCTTAATAATTAAGGATGTTAACGAAATACTTTGTAAGAACTTAATATGCAAAATCCAGTGTCCTGAACTAACTACTCTTCGATCATTTTATCAATATACATTTTCTACCTAATACTGCTGCCATGATGTTTCTTGGTAACGTACATTATCTATGTAGCATATTTTTCTCGACAAAAATGATTCAGATGACAAAATAAAACTCTGATCGAATCCGTTCCATAATTACATACTGGAAAGTATCGCATTGTATTTATTTTTTCTGAACGATATTTCCAAATTAAATTAATAGTATATACGTCCAATATAACTGTTTAAATATTCACGTTGGTCACGCCGTCGATTTGTTTATTCAACTGTTGAGGCGTAAAGTTTTGATAACGTTGTGCTAAGAAGTTAATTTTCACAACGATCAAGTACCATTTACCGTATGTCATTTGGTGTCAGAGAGAAAATAAAGTGTTTTTTTTCTGATAGAGGGAGAATGTTATATGCAAAATTTTTATAAATAGCACATTTAATGAACAAACTATTTACTTTGCTGTAAAACTGACATTTTGTAACTCGTGTTTTATAAATGGATATGAGTCATAAAATGTGAACAATACAAAAATTTAATTTATGTATTTTGTTACATACTCTTAGGTGCTCCAAAGAAGTATTTAATAGGTCCAATGTCAGTTGCAGGTTAGTGGATGGCTGCAGGGTAGTAACAAGGACTGTGTAAAACTACAGCAAAGGACTATGTGCGTGTGTGGCTCCGAACCTAACTGCGTTTTGTATGAACGGACAAAACTTTAAAAGAATAATAGATAAAATGCTTAATTCTACTTAAATTAATGACCCATCTAGTTTTGAAATTATTAATAGTTGCAAGTCAATTAAAAACAATTGTATTGCAGGGTCAGTTTTAACAAAAGGCCAACGGTTCTATGTATTTATATACCAATAAAGATATTTTCTATTTGTAAAATTTATAAAAATAAAGACACTTTCAATCAATTTCAATAAATGTGTCTGGTGGTTGGTCATGTATTGTAATAATCTCGGGAGTGTTTACTAAACATATAAAAAATGTACTACATCAGGGTATGTTTTGTGTTCCAAGTTTGGGAAGTGTTGTGATTGAAGTTAAGTGATTATGCTTTGTGGATACTTAGTGAAAATTATATATACTTTATGATTTAATCCTTAATTTTTACTCATGGTCTTCGTTCATATTTAACTTTCGTTCCAAAATTAGTTCTTTACGTATAATCTTCTTCAGAAATATGTAAGGAAAAAATATAAATAAAACTAATTCGTAGTAGAAAATGCATAAAATACACAAATTGATAACAACGATATCAACATTGACAAAGAATCATTGTAATTTCAGAAAACCAAGCGTAAATGTCTGATTGAAAAACTTATGGTTAGTGACGGCGTGAGTAATGACTTTAATAAGACAACTCTGGTAAAACTGTAGAAGTAAGACTTTGTTGTCTGATGTTAATTTATAAAACCCAACCCTTTATTTAAAGTGACTCTCATTTCGGCCGTAGAACGTTTGGCACACATTTTTGGCCGATTTGGAATGGCACGTTTGGCACAGTCATTAGAGGGGATTAAGAAGGGTCAACCTGTAAGTTTCAGAAAGGCACGATTGGCACACACCGCCCGGCCAGGTAGTAGCAGCCAGGTGGCCAGAATGCGGGAAAATGGGAACTTTTTTGCCCCCGCAAATTCCCTGCTGTGGTGCTTATTGAAGTAAGCAACTAACCTAACCTAACCTAACCTAACCTAACCTAACCTAACCTGCGGTAGATCACAGCTGCTACCCAGGTAGATCACGGATGCTACCCGAGTAGATCACGGCTGCTACCCAAGTAGATCACGGATGCTACCCAATTGGAACACGGATGCTACCCAAATAGATCATGATCTAACCTAACCTAACCTAACCTAACCTAACCTAACCTAACCTAACCTGCGGTAGATCACAGCTGCTACCCAGGTATATCACGGATGCTACCCGAGTAGATCACGGCTGCTACCCAAGTAGATCACGGATGCTACCCAATTGGAACACGGATGCTACCCAAATAGATCATGATCTAACCTAACCTAACCTAACCTAACCTAACCTAACCTAACCTAACCTGCGGTAGATCACAGCTGCTACCCAGGTAGATCACGGATGCTACCCGAGTAGATCACGGCTGCTACCCAAGTAGATCACGGATGCTACCCAATTGGAACACGGATGCTACCCAAATAGATCATGATCTAACCTAACCTAACCTAACCTAACCTAACCTAACCTAGTGAGGTTTAAATTTAAAAATTTGTTATATCACGGGCAAATGACTGCCACGCAGAGTTGACGGGAATAATACAATTCCCGTTTTCCCTCGTTCGATGGCGTCTACCTGGTCGAGCGACTGTGCCAATCCTGCCTTTTCCAAGCAGGCGAGTTGACCCTACTTATTCCGCTCTAATGATTGTGCCAAAACTGCCATGGGCAGAAGGTCCAAAAATGTGTGCCAAACGTCCGATCCCCCTCATTTCTTAACACGAGGTAAATTATGAGTGGTAAAATAAGAAACTGACGAAAGGCAAACAGTTGATCGATTTGATAAGTATATTTTGTTTACCTATAAAACTACCTTTAATATTAAGGCTAATGTCAACAAATACGAGGCTAAACGTGACCTTAAGATTAGTACTCTAAAAAAAGTTTCTAACTCAATAAATGTTTATACGTTTCTAGCTGTGTATACATTCAAAAACAATTATATTAACTCAGGTTTATAAAATTTTACGACTTAATTCGTACAAGAATAAAAAAGTACATTTACGTTGCTTATATTTTGCTTTTTGGACCCAACTAAAGTATTTACACATACACCAGTTAGTGCGAACAAGTTGGATCGTTTTGTGAACATACCATAAAATCAGTTATGTCATTCATTAATTGCAAAAGAAATATTACTAATTACGAATTTAATATGTTGTATTTTTTATTTTTTAAAGTATCACACAGACACATATAAAAGAAAGCCCGACAGCTGTTATTTGGGATACCATAGTTCCAGTTTCTTACCAAAGTATAATAATTTGATAAAAAAGTTAAATGTCCATTTCGCAAGCTTCTATATAAATACAGATATTGGTAAATATTTAACTTATTATGTAATATGAGAATCGAATCGAAAAATTATTAAAAACCCCAAACTATTATAATATTATAAAATATTTATACATAGTGATTCTTACATTGCTCAATACTAAATTATAAATTGCTCATTACTAGCACAGATAGATTACAGTAGAATCACTTTAAAAAAAATCGCCTCGCGCAGGTTGCGTGGTGGGAGTAGTGTCTGGGGTGGGGAGTGAGGAGCAGAGCGGACAACAACAACGCGCTACTAGCCTGGCTGCGTATTTTCGGCTGTCGAATGTCAATGGTGGTGCAGTGACACGGAGCAAGAACCTTCCAAACAATAGGGGTGGCCAGCCGTCGAAGAGCGGTGAAAGTCCACATTCCAATCCCTTCCGCTGCAAATTAGCCCTTCAACGAAATGCCCCAACATAATCGCATATGGTATATATTCAATGATAATGGCAAAGTTTGGTGAATTATTTTGTTGAAAAAAAACTTTCCATCAATTAACCAACAGAAAGATTTTATTATGTACAATCAAAATTGTCCAAAACCGTTATTGGACTTTTCTTAGGTCTGTTTTTCCTTGGCGTTACGAAATTCTTTTCTGGTCCGGGTGACTGGGCAGCTTCCTAGACGATTTTATATGCAGAACTATGGGATATTCCACATGCTTCTGCCACTTCTGAGAGCAACTTCTCTGATAAATCTTCATTTTCTTCTTTAAATAACTATAAACATTGTAAATAATACTTCACGTATGACTCTAGGATGAGCTCTTGTTTGTTTTCACTTAGATATCTCTCTGGCTTCCTCAACACATCTTTTTTAAAGATCATATATTTTGGATACGTTGTTCCTGTTTTTTCATATGGAATCATGTTCTGGGGGACGGCCCCAGTCACATCATTTAATAGAGTTTTCAAGCTTCAAAAACGGGCAGTTAGGATTGTTTTCGGTCTGAGATTTAGAGACAGCTGTAGGCAGGTGTTCCGTGATCAGTCTATTTTAACCCTTCATTCCTTATTCATTTACACTTATGCTCTGTTTGTCTTCAAAAATCAATATCTTTTCCCTATACATAGTCATCCCTACAATACAGTTTTCCCTATACAATAGTTTTCCCTATACAATAAATCCCTACAATAAGAAATAAAAATAATTTTATCATACCTCTTCATCATAAAGCCATATTTCAGAAATCATCTGCATATCTTGGCCCGGTTATATTTGGCAGCATCCCAGATAATATTAGAAAAAGTGATAGTGAGAGGGTTTTCAAAAACAGGTTAAAACAATATCTTTTAGACAAGGATTATTATTCAATAGACGAGTTCTTAAGCAATCAATGATTTTCACTGATATGTATGACTGTTATATTTAATGATGTTCTTATATAGCCTATGTCATTGTATTTTAAATCATTTTAGACCTTATAAAAACACTGATTGACTATGTTCCAAACATTGTTGAATGTCAATGAACAATAAACGATTTGATTTGACTATGAATAACAGGTATTTTTTTATTGTATATGGATAATCCTGAGAGCCAGCGCAAGTGGCAGTCGTTTGACGTGATTAGATCCAACGATTGCTGCCGTAGAGTGAAGTTAGACTGCGCGCTCGGACTTTCCACGTCAAATCACTGGGCCCAGCTCAGCCTTAAAGGCCGGGTTTCACATAGGGTACCGTGCTCCTACTGTGCTCCTACCGTGTCCATGTCGCGCGTTTTCGGCAGTAGGGACCCGGCTACTGTCGTGCTCCTACCGTGCGCCTGTCGTTCTTCAGTCTTTCCTCACTTGGAATATAGCAAGAATTGTTTACAAATTTTAAAGTTCACAAGCTTGTACATAATTGGTTGATTGATTTTCTAATTTTACAGTTCATAAAATAAATGAAGTTGACAGAATAGTTTGTTAAACCCTCAACAAACAAAACAAAAAGATTAAAAAAAAAAAAAAAAAAAAAAAAACACAAATAAAAAAGCAGTGATAGGCCTACCACACTGCACCCATGCTCACATGGTCGTGTACTATGCACGTGTGTATAGGCCACTACATTACACTCGTGCACGCGTGTATAGGCTACTACATTACACTCGTGTTCATACGGCTAGTGTAGTATGCACACGTGTATAGGCAACTAAATTACACTCGTGTTCACAAGCTTTGTGAACACTGGCGCAGTGTAGTAGGCAAATTATTTTGGTACATTTTTATATTTTTTTATTTTATTTATTTTTTTTCTGGAGGGGGTTCTTAAATTGTTTATTTTGTAATTTGTAATGAACTTAACAAACTATTCACCCTACTATTAACAAAGGCACTTTAATTTGTAAATGCCTAATGTATATTAACTTAGAAATTGTTAAATTAAGAATATTTAATATAAAAAGAAAACCTTAATTCAAACATTAGTGTATAGATATAATTAAAAATTACTTTAAAACAAAGAAAGAAGTCGAACAAGTCAATCGATCGGCAATCGTCGTAGGAGCTCGGGAACACCCGAACTAGGAAAAGCTGGGGTAGGGCGCCGATGCGGCGACGTAGGGCAACATGTAAGGCATTTTCACCTGACCTACCGTGCGCCTGTCGTGCTCAGACCACCTACCGACTGCCTACCGGTCATTGTCGCCGATCGCTCCACAGAGCTATAGGAAACAGCACGACATGAGCACGGTGGGAGCACGGTAGGTCAGGTGAAAATCGCAAACTGCTTTCCCATATAAAATAAATGCAATAGACTATTTTTCGATTCAACATGACACGACACGGTAGGAGCACGGTACCCTATGTGAAAACCGGCCTTTAACTCGTCACTTAGTTACTCTGCTTAGTTACTGACGCTCGATGATTAAGACTGTGTTATTAAAACTGCTTATATATAAATAGATTTCTAATACACTATGCTGCTTTATCGGATGATTCATTTCCTGCTTCAAAAGTTTTAATTTCATTTACTTTAAATTAACAGTTACTTACTGTGGGGTGGCGCAGTGCTGTAACTCAGCTACTTGGAGACAAAGTGTTTGGGAGATTGTAGGCGATAGGTTCCATGCTCGGTTCTCTTAATACCGACGCGGCGTCCGCTCAATGGTTGTCATCAATATAGACACTACTAGAGAAGTCTGGAGTGTCCGTGTTGAATTGAATTGAGTGTCAAGGTTCGGGTGTTGTGTAGGGGAGAGAACTAAGTGTCAAAACTTGTCAGTTAGCTGAAAATCAGACCAACACTGCGTAGTTCGGATTCCACGTAAAACTTTAGGCCCCATAGTTGCCCTGGCTATTGGGCTATTAATAAATAGTCCTTTCTGAGCTAAGTCGAACTCAGATAGTAACAATGACTACACTCGTTCGTCTACACTCATCACACTCATTCATGCCTCATATTCGCCCATATCTCTACGATCGGCGTCTTAGAGATGAATAATAATAATGAATAACAAATGCTTATTAATAAATAGATAAAATAATCTCATTAATGATTATTTTCATGTACCTTGATTTTTTAATGAACCTTTGAAACTTCCAAGACCAGTGGAGCAGAATCCTAAAGTCAGATGCAAATAAAACGACGTCTAAAATATTTCATGTAAAAAAATAAATTCTTTAAATTTTCTTGATAGTAAAATGAATGGTGTAAATGCATAAAGGACAAAGAGAAAGAGACACAGACAGACATACACTCGTTTTTTGTTTGTTTCTTCAAAGATCAATCTAAACTTCCGCTGAATTCACTTTTATTATTATTAGGGCATACTAAAATTATGAAATATCTATAATAATCATTACTAATTATTATAAACATCATTAACATTCTAATAGCTGTTGACATTTTATAAACAACATTATTAAAATGGTTGACTAATCTATAATATTTTCCATATTACTATTATGGCAGGAAAAACGTACTTTGAGGACTTCCTGTGCCCTTCAGAGTGAAAATATTGAAAAACAAATACCTTTATGCACAACAACAGATAGCGGTACATTTTTTAACACCTCATACATCAAGAAAACGGGAGTAGTTGAGGTAACAAAAAACGGCCAATAGCACTAGTTACAATTGGTGAATAAGAAAAAAAAAAAAAAAAATAATGTCCAATACTTCTTTCTTAAATGACAATTTAAAGTCACTAGTTTGAAAAAGTTGCGTGAAAACCGTGTTTTTTTAGTTGTAACTCACTTAAATACTAACACGTAGAATAAAAATGTAAAACCTGTTGGTACTGTTATTAAGTAGATTAAACACTGAACATGAATATGTGATTAGATATATTTTAGCGTTTGTTTTATAAATACAGTAACACCGAAAAGTGTGTGGTCTATAATAAAATTCCGATAGTAGAATGTAGGTCGTATAACAATTTAGCAACACCTCCCCCCCACCGAGAAAACTTCTTGCTCTGTGGGCCCCATCGGGGACGGGACGATTGGCACACATTTTTGGACCTTCTGCCCATGGCAGTATTGGCACAATCATTAGAGCGGAATAAGTAGGGTCAACTCGCCTGCTTGGAAAAGGCAGGATTGGCACAGTCGCTCGACCAGGTAGACGCCATCGAACGAGGGAAAACGGGAATTGTATTATTCCCGTCAACTCTGCGTGGCAGTCATTTGCCCGTGATATAACAAATTTTTAAATTTAAACCTCACGTTAGGTTAGGTTAGGTTAGGTTAGGTTAGGTTAGGTTAGGTTAGTTGCTTACTTCAATAAGCACCACAGCAGAGAATTTGCGGGGGCAAAAAAGTTCCCATTTTCCCGCATTCTGGCCACCTGGCTGCTACTACCTGGCCGGGCGGTGTGTGCCAATCGTGCCTTTCTGAAACTTACAGGTTGACCCTTCTTAATCCCCTCTAATGACTGTGCCAAAAGTGCCATTCCAAATCGGCCAAAAATGTGTGCCAAACGTTCTACGGCCGGGCCCATCATAGCTGGACTTCCCTGAACGGTTGCTCGTTTCGCCTACCCCGCTGATACTTTGGTTCATCTATATATGTACTCTGTGTTATTGGCGAAAAGTTAAATTTTCACAACAAATTTTATCGATTAAGATAACGTTAGAAAAATGGTAAAAGGTTTCATTTTTTGAACCATGTAATACTTCACAAACCATGTAATGCTTGAATAATTACAAAACTGTTAACGTGATATAGGTGAATACATTAAATATATAAATATAAATAAATAGGTTGGTAAATTCACAAGAAAAACTTACTTTAATGATTTTCAATTGATTATTGATCCAAGCCGTTCACGTGTATAGTACTTCCGTTTAACATGAACACAACAAATATATCATTTGATCAGGTCAACTGTTGCATCCTGCATCCTGTTCCGAGAACTCGTAGTGCTCGAATAATAATAAATATAGTCTCTAGCTTTAGATTTTAAACTAAGACTATGAAATATTTAACTTAATTTACGTAAATTTGAGAATTTGTAATTAAATATCAGCGTATAAAATATGAACAGCAGAGAAATAATTAATCGATATCTAATACATTTACAAAACGTTTGTGATTAGTAGTAATAATAGGACAGAGCGAGACTCACTTTTCTGGCCTCTGATTGGTCGAGAGCGGTCACGTGACCGGATCCAAGATGGCGGCCGGAACAGGATCCAAGATAGCGGCCGGAACCGGATCCAAGATGGCAGCCAGAAGCGGAAGCAGTGATAACAACCCCCCGTGGGAAAATTCCCTGCCTAAATTTTCCTCCAATTTCCCACATCATACTATATAAAATGCACTTCTTTTCCAAGATGGCGGCCTTTCCCTTGTTATACTATATAAAATACACTCCATTATACTATATAAAATGCAAAAATATGGTGGTCTTTACACTATAATAAATGCACTTTTAAACTTCGATTATTACCGTCGGTTACCTTCGTACGCTATTCACGCGTCGGCTGCTGGTCTGGCACGCATGCGCGCGGGGACTTGATACTCTGTGGATTATTTCATATATACACTATGACAAATGTCACAGCGCACCCGGTGGCAAAACATAGCAAAACTAAGCGCATCCTTTCGGAAACATGGCACCTTCGGAAGGGAAGTCCCTAGTGGTAATTCCCTTTCCCAAATTTCCCTCAAATTCCCTCGCCGAAAAGATGGCGGCCTTTCCCATGTTATACTATATAAAATGCACTTTTTCCCCAAGATGGCGATCTTTTCCTTGTTATACTATATAAAATTCTTTCGTGTACTTCCGACGACTGTCAGCTACCTTCGTACGCTATTCACCCGTCGGCTACTGTTCTGGCGCGCATGCGCACCCATATGCTACGTGCTGATTGGTTGCCTCCCTACTTTAACAGTAATCTTTCTCACACGTACTGTTAGCCTACCTATTTAAATTAATTTTGAATTTAATTATTCTGAATTTTTAATAAATACACTGTTAACATGCGCTCTTACCTTCAGGTACTCATCCACGGCTTACTTTAACATACATCGTTACCTACCTATACCCCCCATGTACTTATCTATCTAATCACGGTTAATCATTGGGTATCCTACTTAACACTCAAGGCAACCCGCAATACACCTTTTAATTAATTATATGTTTAAAAATGAAGGCACTACCTGCAATACAGTTTTGAAATGCGGGACTTGTCTACTAAAAAATAAAGGCGCTACCTGCAATATTTTATCTGTTTATAATTTGTAATACACTGTTAGCCTACCAATTTAAATTAATTTTTTATTTAATTTTTCTCAACTTCTTAATAAATACACTGTTAACCTAGCTTTCTTATATAACATGCGCTCTTACCCTAGAGCCCTCATGCCTAGAAATCTTTGGTCTATCCAACCTAAGACCTATTTAACTTTTCCAACCTATTTAACTGTACTTAGAGGTCTACCGTTGGCCGAGCTTTATCACATCCACTTCTGTTATTGGTCAGAAGCTTCACATTTTCCTTCATTAACTATCAACTAACAATTTCCTATTTCCGGCTACCTTTGCGTGCGTGTACATGTTACCTAGGTTATATTACTTACTTTCAGTCACTTTCATTATCAATTCTGTGGACTCCCCCCTCCCCCCTACCTCACTTCCTATCCACGTTCCTATCCAGAACCCATCAGTTACATAGTAAATACACACTAGCACACCTAGCCTCACTTCCTTTCCATTAAAATTCCTTCCTTTGTACTATAGCGACACTCAAGGACTAATTCACTACCATTTCACAAACCATATCTCACCTACTGCCTCTGCTCGGTGCACTGACAGTATAACAGTTCTCGCGCACTTTTCTTATCGAAACTACTTCCATTACCACAAGCATTGCTTTACATCCCATGTCTTTTATTTGCACAATGTCTTTTAATAATATCGTACACTTAATTAACATTGAATATAGTTCCTTCTGAACATTTATTAAAACAGTACTACACGGGATGACGTAATCGGAGTTTCAAGTCTGGACAAGTGC
>JAQJVL010009258.1:0-16601 GCA_035578905.1 Stictocephala bisonia
TTTAGAATATTTTGTGAAAAATGAAGCTTATTTTATGTTCTGTTTGTGATAAAAAGTGCTTTTGTGATTATTATTAACATTTGTATGATGTTAGACTAACCCCTTCTCCAAAAGGACTGTTTTAATTGAAATGCGTAGAAAATTTAACTAAAATGAAAGCACATATGAGTTATTTATCAGCAAAAACAGTATGTATCCTATTTTATTTCAAACTTAATGGAAATGAACTATCAAATTACAACAAATAAACAAATCCTACTTAGCATCTTTCCACTTTGATGAGGATTTACCAGTATGAACTATTCATTCGGCAGAGAATTCTAGGGAACTGTAATATCACTCTTCGCTATGAAGGTAGGTCAAACGAATTTGTTTATTTTTATCTTCCACTTTAATTAAATGTTGAAATTGAAAATAAACAAGTAACTAATTTTGTAGTGTTTTGTATAAACTAAGTTTTTATTTACTCGGTGTACAAATTATGATTAAAATTCAAAGTCCCTATCCTTATGTTTTAAAACCAATTATTTATACATTAAATATTAGAGATAATCACTAAATTAATTTTAAATTTAAACTTAAGATATTCAAATGTGCTATATACAGGGTGTCACACAAAAATGTGTCCTGGCTAGGAGTTTTCATATTCCATGTGCGATTCTAAACCAAAAATAAGGAATAATATTTTTTTCAATGCCCACTTTGTTTGGCAGCTAGACACCATTTTTTTTTTTTCATAAGACAATACATATCTTTGTTGTTATCTTTGCGATTATTAAAAACTCGGTAAACAGGTTTACGTTGAAAGGTAGTGTTTAGTAACAAAATATTTTAAATTATCTATATTAATTTAAAAATGGCAGACATTTTATTTTTGTTTGAACAAATATTTGAAAAACCCCGCTAGATTTATAAAACACAAAAAAGTGTAGAAACAAAATTTCCTTTCCAATGATACGTAGTTTGTAAAAGTTCTTTAAGAAACAACTATTTTATGAATTAACCTTAACTAACATGCAAACTAAATAGCTATTAAGTTGACAATATTTGAGCAGTGTGAAATAAGGCTATTTCGTAAAATAATAATTTCCTTAGAAATTTTACAAATTAGGTATCATTTGAAAGAAAATTTTCTTTAAAAACTTTGTGTTTGCTAACAACTTTACAAAATCAATGGTTTTTAATATACGAGTGTTAAAATAAAAATAAAATGGCCGCCATTTTAAAAATGATAAAGATAATTTTAATATCTTGTTTAATTAAATACTACCATTTAACATAAACCTGTTTACCGAATTTTGTAACAATCGTAAAGATAGCAACAAAGATTAAAATTGTTTTATTAAAAAAAGAAAATGGCGTCTAGCTGCTAAACAAAGTGAAAATTGAAAAACATATTATGCTTCATTTTTAAATTAGATTACACATAAAATATAAAAATGAATAGCCAGGACACCTTTTTTGTGACACCCTGTATATAACATTTTCTATAAGTACACCATATATTATACAGTATGATTTTAATATATATCTTATGGATTATAAGTAATGCTAACTTTAGGTATGCTAAGGCAAGAAGTAAACAAATCTATATTCTAATATGCAGTATCTAAATCATCATTAAAGAACGATACTGAAAGTTTACTGTATAACCATAGGCTCGTTATCGGAACATCATGTCGGAACCACGGTCTGCTGACAACCTTGTCCTTCGCAGGAGTCTCCTACAACGTGGTTAGACACCATTCCTGGGAGTAGCAGACCGAGACTGGCCGTGGTGGGAAACGCCACTCCTCTTTCACTGAAGTTCACTATGATGTTGGTGAAGTTGAATCTCTAGACGATTTTGTATTGCCAAAATACAATAAGAGTTTTCAAATTTATTTTTACATACATAGGAATTCTACATTACTATAGCTTTATTTAAGCGATTTTGCGTGAAAAATTTATATAAGTTTTAACATATTGTTTAGTCTTTCTAAGAAAAGGTTTCCACAGGAAAAATATTAAAGCACAGACTCTAATACAAGTTAGTCTTACGTACGTAATCAGACGTGTTGGTAATATATGAAGTAATGAAAAAAAATGTATTGTAAACTTACAAGGTAGTCTGATGAATTGTTGAGGTTAACACTCCCGACTCTATCCTTGGCAACGTAAATGCATCCCACACTACATCATCAACATCAACTACACTCAAACTTCACCAAACACATGGGTGAGGCAGTGGCCGAGCGGTCCAAAGCGTCAGGACTTTGGGTTAGAGATAACGCTGGTTCAAATCAGGCCGAGATTTATCAGTTATATTCTTCTTCTACTGTATAGGTTCAACCCTTACTCTATCTATATTAGTTCCTCGCACAAATCTATAGTGTATTAGGACTGAGCAGCGTAAGGTTAAGGAGGAAATTTTCTTCTTCTTTAAAAATAAGAAAAAATACCCTAACATATATTATTTAGCTTACATTCCTTAACCTAAATGCTGTTATTTTGTTTTAAATTAATGTACGTTTGTTAACAATATTTAAAACAATAATAATTTTTTTACGAAGATTTAGATAGACAGATCAAATGTTGTTTCATTAAAACAAATTACTACTAACATCATATTTCTACTTATGATTTCTATGTATTCGCTGTTTGATATATATTTTTTTTAATATCACGTGATATAAATGCATAGAAATATTTACAAAATAGCGTTAAAGACAGTATTTTTACTTAACTATAATATATTTAGTCAATTACGAGAGTAATTTATTATAATTATTTATCTCCCATTTACTCAGAACGTTGAAGATAGAGAGAGGACAGTCGTATTCGCGAACAGTAAATAGAAAACCTCATAACAAACCATGTACTAAAGCGAATAAAATCAAATATTTATCAATCAATTTAGACCAAGACAGAAATAATGGCACTTTAAAGGCTGACAGCGTTGCTGCGTCATTTTATTGAACCACTAACATTGTAATCATCAGATGTAGTGAATATTGACAGGAAAACCGTCGGGAAAGGAAATTATAACTTCAAATCACTTGGTAGATGTCTTTAACTTGGTTGAATTTATAGTTTATCTTTTAAACTATTTTAATTGTGTATCCTCTAAATAAGATAATGTTAGTTATTAAAAGAACATTGACAAGGTATAACGTAACAAAAAACGTTTATAGTTGATTTTTTGCAACTCATTAACATTATTTAGTAATAATTCTATACTTTTTTTGTTTTAAAATATGTTAAGATTCAAGAGAAATTGATTCCATCCTGTGTAATTTGTGATGGAACACAGTCAAGGAAAAAGGTCTATAGGAAATGAAAAATTGTGTTTTCTACAGAGTAGTCGATATAATACCTACAATTATACAATTTAATATACGGTTTTAATAAAGACACTATCAATTAAATTATTTCTATTGATTGAGTTTTTTTTAGAGTCATTGAAAGGATAAGTTTAATCATTTGTTCTAGGCTTGTTTAGATGAATTACTAGAATCAGTTTTACCTCTATATCATCTCCATTGAAACAAATATGTAACCTCAGTCTTATAGATATTGCAATCCTCACAATATACTGAAAATGTAAAAAACCTGTCTCGGTCAGGAAGAGCAAGTTGATTCTATCACTACAGCCGATATAGTGGTGGAGATAGTAGTGCGAATAGTATGGTTGTTTCTATCACTTCAGACGATATAGGGGTGGAGATAGTAGTGCGAAAAGTTTGGTTGTTACTACCACTAAAGACGATATAGTGGTGGAGATAGTAGTGCGAAGAGTTTGGTTGTTTCTATCACTACAGACGATATAGTGGTGGAGATAGTAGTGCTAAAAGTTTAGTTGTTTCTACCACTTCAGACGATATAGTGGCGGAGGTAGTAGTGCGAAGAGTTTGGTTGTTTCTACCACTAAAGACGATATAGTGGCGCAGGTAGTAGTGCGAAGAGTTTGGTTGTTTCTATCACTACAGACGATATAGTGGTGGAGATAGTAGTGCTAAAAGTTTAGTTGTTTCTACCACTTCAGACGATATAGTGGCGGAGATAGTAGTGAGAAGAGTTTCGTTGTTTCTACAAATACAGAAGATATAGTGGTGGAGATAGTAGCGCAGGAGTTTGGTTGTTTCTACCACTACAGACGATATAGTGGCGGAGATAGTAGTGCGGAGAGTTTGGTTGTTTCTACCACTACAGACGATATAGTGGCGGAGATAGTAGTGTGGAGAGTTTGGTTGTTTCTACCACTACAGACGATATAGTGGCGGAGATAGTAGTGTGGAGAGTTTGGTTGTTTCTACCACTACAGACGATATAGTGGCGGAGATAGTAGTGTGGAGAGTTTGGTTGTTTCTACCACTACAGACGATATAGTGGCGGAGGTAGTAGTGCGGAGAATTTGGTTGTTTCTACCACTACAGACGATATAGTGGCGGAGGTAGTAGTGCGGAGAGTTTGGTTGTTTCTACCACTACAGACGATATAGTGGCGGAGGTAGTAGTGCGGAGAGTTTGGTTGTTTCTACCACTACAGACGATATAGTGGCGGAGGTAGTAGTGTGGAGAGTTTGGTTGTTTCTACCACTACAGACGATATAGTGGCGGAGATAGTAGTGTGGAGAGTTTGGTTGTTTCTACCACTACAGACGATATAGTGGCGGAGATAGTAGTGTGGAGAGTTTAGTTGTTTCTACCACTACAGACGATATAGTGGCGGAGATAGTAGTGTGGAGAGTTTGGTTGTTTCTACCACTACAGACGATATAGTGGCGGAGGTAGTAGTGCGGAGAGTTTGGTTGTTTCTACCACTACAGACGATATAGTGGCGGAGGTAGTAGTGTGGAGAGTTTGGTTGTTTCTACCACTACAGACGATATAGTGGCGGAGGTAGTAGTGCGGAGAGTTTGGTTGTTTCTACCACTACAGACGATATAGTGGCGGAGGTAGTAGTGCGGAGAGTTTGGTTGTTTCTACCACTACAGACGATATAGTGGCGGAGGTAGTAGTGCGGAGAGTTTGGTTGTTTCTACCACTACAGACGATATAGTGGCGGAGATAGTAGTGTGGAGAGTTTGGTTGTTTCTACCACTACAGACGATATAGTGGCGGAGGTAGTAGTGCGGAGAGTTTGGTTGTTTCTACCACTACAGACGATATAGTGGCGGAGGTAGTAGTGCGGAGAGTTTGGTTGTTTCTACCACTACAGACGATATAGTGGCGGAGATAGTAGTGTGGAGAGTTTGGTTGTTTCTACCACTACAGACGATATAGTGGCGGAGGTAGTAGTGCGGAGAGTTTGGTTGTTTCTACCACTACAGACGATATAGTGGCGGAGATAGTAGTGTGGAGAGTTTGGTTGTTTCTACCACTACAGACGATATAGTGGCGGAGATAGTAGTGTGGAGAGTTTGGTTGTTTCTACCACTATAGACGATATAGTGGTGGAGATGGTAGTGTGGAGAGTTTGGTTGTTTCTACCACTACAGACGATATAGTGGCGGAGGTAGTAGTGCGAAGAGTTTGGTTGTTTCTACCACTACAGACGATATAGTGGTGGAGATAGTAGTGCGAAAAGTTTGGTTGTTACTACCACTAAAGACGATATAGTGGTGGAGATAGTAGTGCGAAGAGTTTAGTTGTTTCTACCACTACAGACGATATAGTGGCGGAGATAGTAGTGTGGAGAGTTTGGTTGTTTCTACCACTACAGACGATATAGTGGTGGAGATGGTAGTGTGGAGAGTTTGGTTGTTTCTACCACTACAGACGATATAGTGGAGGAGATAATAGTGCGGAGAGTTTGGTTGTTTCTACCACTACAGAGGATATAGTGGCGGAGGTAGTAGTGCGGAGAGTTTGGTTGTTTCTACCACTACAGACGATATAGTGGAGGAGATAGTAGTGCGGAGAGTTTGGTTGTTTCTACCACTACAGACGATATAGTGGCGGAGGTAGTAGTACGGAGAGTTTGGTTGTTTCTACCACTACAGACGATATAGTGGCGGAGGTAGTAGTGCGGAGAGTTTGGTTGTTTCTACCACTACAGACGATATAGTGGCGGAGGTAGTAGTGCGGAGAGTTTGGTTGTTTCTACCACTACAGACGATATAGTGGCGGAGATAGTAGTGCGGAGAGTTTGGTTGTTTCTACCACTACAGACGATATAGTGGCGGAGATAGTAGTGTGGAGAGTTTGGTTGTTTCTACCACTATAGACGATATAGTGGTGGAGATGGTAGTGTGGAGAGTTTGGTTGTTTCTACCACTACAGACGATATAGTGGCGGAGGTAGTAGTGCGGAGAGTTTGGTTGTTTCTACCACTACAGACGATATAGTGGCGGAGATAGTAGTGTGGAGAGTTTGGTTGTTTCTACCACTACAGACGATATAGTGGAGGAGATAGTAGTGCGGAGATTTTGGTTGTTTCTACCACTACAGACGATATAGTGGCGGAGGTAGTAGTGCGGAGAGTTTGGTTGTTTCTACCACTACAGACGATATAGTGGCGGAGGTAGTAGTGCGGAGAGTTTGGTTGTTTCTACCACTACAGACGATATAGTGGCGGAGGTAGTAGTGCGGAGAGTTTGGTTGTTTCTACCACTACAGACGATATAGTGGCGGAGATAGTAGTGCGGAGAGTTTGGTTGTTTCTACCACTACAGACGATATAGTGGCGGAGGTAGTAGTGCGGAGAGTTTGGTTGTTGCTACCACTACAGACGATATAGTGGCGGAGATAGTAGTGCGGAGAGTTTGGTTGTTTCTACCACTACAGACGATATAGTGGCGGAGATAGTAGTGTGGAGAGTTTGGTTGTTTCTACCACTACAGACGATATAGTGGTGGAGATGGTAGTGTGGAGAGTTTGGTTGTTTCTACCACTACAGACGATATAGTGGAGGAGATAGTAGTGCGGAGAGTTTGGTTGTTTCTACCACTACAGACGATATAGTGGCGGAGGTAGTAGTGCGGAGAGTTTGGTTGTTTCTACCACTACAGACGATATAGTGGAGGAGATAGTAGTGCGGAGAGTTTGGTTGTTTCTACCACTACAGACGATATAGTGGCGGAGGTAGTAGTGCGGAGAGTTTGGTTGTTTCTACCACTACAGACGATATAGTGGCGGAGGTAGTAGTGCGGAGAGTTTGGTTGTTTCTACCACTACAGACGATATAGTGGCGGAGGTAGTAGTGCGGAGAGTTTGGTTGTTTCTACCACTACAGACGATATAGTGGCGGAGATAGTAGTGCGGAGAGTTTGGTTGTTTCTACCACTATAGACGATATAGTGGTGGAGATGGTAGTGTGGAGAGTTTGGTTGTTTCTACCACTACAGACGATATAGTGGCGGAGGTAGTAGTGCGGAGAGTTTGGTTGTTTCTACCACTACAGACGATATAGTGGCGGAGATAGTAGTGTGGAGAGTTTGGTTGTCTCTACCACTACAGACGATATAGTGGAGGAGATAGTAGTGCGGAGAGTTTGGTTGTTTCTACCACTACAGACGATATAGTGGCGGAGATAGTAGTGTGGAGAGTTTGGTTGTTTCTACCACTATAGACGATATAGTGGTGGAGATGGTAGTGTGGAGAGTTTGGTTGTTTCTACCACTACAGACGATATAGTGGCGGAGGTAGTAGTGCGGAGAGTTTGGTTGTTTCTACCACTACAGACGATATAGTGGCGGAGATAGTAGTGTGGAGAGTTTGGTTGTCTCTACCACTACAGACGATATAGTGGAGGAGATAGTAGTGCGGAGAGTTTGGTTGTTTCTACCACTACAGACGATATAGTGGCGGAGGTAGTAGTGCGGAGAGTTTGGTTGTTTCTACCACTACAGACGATATAGTGGCGGAGGTAGTAGTGCGGAGAGTTTGGTTGTTTCTACCACTACAGACGATATAGTGGCGGAGGTAGTAGTGCGGAGAGTTTGGTTGTTTCTACCACTACAGACGATATAGTGGCGGAGATAGTAGTGCGGAGAGTTTGGTTGTTTCTACCACTACAGACGATATAGTGGCGGAGGTAGTAGTGCGGAGAGTTTGGTTGTTTCTACCACTACAGACGATATAGTGGCGGAGATAGTAGTGCGGAGAGTTTGGTTGTTTCTACCACTACAGACGATATAGTGGAGGAAATAGTAGTGTGGAGAGTTTGGTTGTTTCTACCACTACAGACGATATAGTGGCGGAGATAGTAGTGTGGAGAGTTTGGTTGTTTCTACCACTACAGACGATATAGTGGCGGAGATAGTAGTGTGGAGAGTTTGGTTGTTTCTACCACTACAGACGATATAGTGGCGGAGGTAGTAGTGTGGAGAGTTTGGTTGTTTCTACCACTACAGACGATATAGTGGCGGAGATAGTAGTGCGGAGAGTTTGGTTGTTTCTATCACTACAGACGATATAGTGGCGGAGATAGTAGTGCGGAGAGTTTGGTTGTTTCTACCACTACAGACGATATAGTGGCGGAGGTAGTAGTGCGGAGAGTTTGGTTGTTTCTACCACTACAGACGATATAGTGGCGGAGATAGTAGTGCGGAGAGTTTGGTTGTTTCTACCACTACAGACGATATAGTGGCGGAGATAGTAGTGTGGAGAGTTTGGTTGTTTCTACCACTACAGACGATATAGTGGCGGAGATAGTAGTGTGGAGAGTTTGGTTGTTTCTACCACTACAGACGATATAGTGGCGGAGATAGTAGTGTGGAGAGTTTGGTTGTTTCTACCACTACAGACGATATAGTGGCGGAGATAGTAGTGTGGAGAGTTTGGTTGTTTCTATCACAACATACGATATAGTGGCGGAGCTAGTAGTGTGAAGAGTTTGGTTGTTTCTACCATTACAGGCGATAGAGTGGCGGAGCTAGTAGTGCGAAGAGTATGGTTGTTTCTACCACTACAGGCGATATAGTGGCGGAGATAGTAGTGTGGAGAGTTTGGTTGTTTCTACCATTACAGACGATATAGTGGCGGAGATAGTAGTGCGGAGAGTTTGGTTGTTTCTACCACTACAGACGATATAGTGGCGGAGATAGTAGTCCGGAGAGTTTGGTGGTTTCTACCACTACAGACGATATAGTGGTAGAGATACTTTTTAAGTATATACAAGTACTTTTTACATATCAGAGACGACTGCACTGTTCAGTTTAAAATATTTCTATCAAGATGCGATAATGTAAGATAGCAGTATTTTATCATTTATAACTACAACAAAATTTAAATATTGCTATATTTTATAGTTGAGGAAGTATTAGTACTAGTTTTATAAAAATAACTATTAGTATAAAATTATAAAATAATATTTACTAAAGACATAATCGACAATTTAAACAAATTTAGTTATTTATAAGTCCGTTATATAAACATTTGTTTCATGGAAGTCGTAGAGCAAGTCCCGGAAAACTATTTTACTATCCAAATTACATCCAATTTAATTCTTTATTGATAACTTTCCGTATATTATCACTATAAAACATTATACACTCTTTTTTATGACATTCAGTCATTTTTTATAGCTTTTAAAGTAATTTCAGGTTTCTAACCAACCATTAAGTTTTAGAGGAGAAATCCTCGTTAGCCACAGGTCCTTACACACAAGAGGGCTCCCTTTAGTTAGCAAGGCAGTGTTGTTTCATGCTAACTAAGTTGGCAACACTACTTTCCAGCAAATGAGCTTTCAGTTATATCACTGAACTAAATATATATTAATTTTTTTACGAAATAACTCTGTATCAAAATGTATTATAATGATCTGAAATATATCTTATCATAATTGATAGATATATTTTGTAATCACTTTGCTATATAATTTGATTTACTTGAGGTAATTTTTGTTATATCAGTTATTACAAATATCTGTATACATTCATTTATAAGATGCCAATTGTAGAGATATGTGTGAATATGAGGGGCAAATGAGTGTGATGAGTGTAGATGGACGGTTGTAGTCATTGTTACTATCTGAGTTCGACTTAGCTCAGAAAAGAATATTTATTAATAACACAATAGCCAGGGAAACTATGGGACCTTTACGTGGAATCCCAACCACGAAGTGTTGGTTTGATTTTCAGCTAAACAAAAAGTCTGACACTCAGTTATCCTCTCCAGATTTATCTAGATTGTTCACGTTGGTAGAAACCATTCAGCGGACGCCATGTTGGTATTAAGAGGACCGAGCATAGAACCAATCGACTACAATATCCTCAACACTTTCTCCCTAAGTAGCTGGGTTACAGCACTGCACCACCATTGTATATATACACTGACTGGTTGTATATTTATACATATACATACTAAATTCTAAATTAAGTAAATTCAGTTAAAATTAAAACATAATTAGTAAATCTATAAGCTTTAAATATAACACTTCAAAACTTATACAATAATTTTATTTCTAGCAGCAATGTAGTTGCGATTTAAAATCTTTTTAAAATGTTTCTTGTAAAGCATTTTTATCACCTAGCTAATGCATTGTGCATTACTTAAAATCTACTATAAAGACAAGTAGTAAGTTAGTTCGTTTTACATAAATATAATATGGGTTAACAAAGACAAAAACAATTTAGTTTGCATTTCAAACCGTAATATTTAAGTCTAACAGTGCAATCTTTAGGGTGTTCATAAGTCATTTTAGTTATTTTATGCAGTAATAGTCTTATTTCCATTGATTTATTAATTTTGTTTAGTACTTATTAAAAAATATACATCTTTTCACACAAAACTTCACGATATATAATGTTTCACCCGGAACGATATTTCTATCAAATAACAACGTTCATTATTATAAGTAAACATACAAATGTTTATTAAACCAATAATTTACTATACAAATAGTCCTAAATTCAATAATCAAGAAGGGACTTTAAGGATGAAATACATGTATAATAATATCTAATTAATTAATAAGAGCTTCAACATAAGAACAACCAAGAAGCAGTGTTTTTTTTTCAAAACAAAAACGTTTTGATTAAGTGATGTATCTATTGTAGGGTGCGATTCATTGCGGACAATGTGTTGAAAGAAAGAGAGAAACTATAGTCTAACTATGTGTTTCACTTCTACAGCACAATCTGAATTGTTCTTTCGTTCAACGAGAACTAAAATATTTTTTTAATTAAATTTCTAGGTAATAAGAAGTAAATTACAATTATTTTTTTGATTAGTTTGGCTTTTTTTCATTATTTATTGTAAAATTACTTCTTAAATGTTGGCTTTTTGTCAATTGGATTTAGAAAATATATTACTTTTTTTACAAATTATAATATTATTACAATCCACTAGCTTTCATATAGTACATCATAGGTATGATAAGTTATAAATTATAAAATTTAGTACTTCACACTTTTAATATACAAATAGTGAAAATATACTATTGGACTTTTACAATATCATGAATGTTATTTATCTAATCAGTGCTTATTTACTTGTATAAACAAATAAAAATGCATTTTAAATAAATAAGTGTTTAACACTTGTATTTGTTAAATACTAGTTTAATGAATTTATTAACAAACATACTAATTACGAAAAAAAATTGTGAATAAAGTACTGAACAGACATGGTAGTTTGGTCATTAATACTTGTATTTCATATGGCCCCCAACTTTGCCTCAAGGTCTGTTGGAATAACAAGTGTCAGCTTGTTTGGTTTTGTGTTTTGTTTGTTTTGGATTTTCAATATATTTGGTTAAATGCAGATAAAATATATTTAATACCTTATATATGTTTGTATGATTTTTATTTTACCAAGAATATGTTTTATATTTTGTAGACTACTGTTAAATTTAGCTGATTGAGTTGAAAATATGTTTCCTCAATTAATTATGTACTATCGTTAAGATTTTGTTACATAAAACATTGATATTTCTAATTTCCTTTCCAAGAAGAAAATGTTATAATGCTTATCAGTGAGAACAATAAATAAAGTTACTATTATTACAGAAATTTAAACAAATTAAAAATATGTATTTACTTTATCTTGAGATACTCTCTAATAAAAGTTAACGTAAGACATCTTTACCAGTGTATTTAATCAAATATATTCCTTATTGTCTCATAAATAAAAGAAAATTAGTTTAAAACAAGCACGTTTTAACATGGAAGCAGACCTAAAGGGAACAGAGAGATGGCCATTTAATTACATTCCATTGTTTCATCACGTAAAAGAAATTATGTAACATTCATTCTTTAAAAAATGAAAATTACAATTTTATGAATCAAACAATGTCACTTAGCATTGTTTTGCAAACTTGTTTCAAAGGAACATTTACACTGGCGTTTATTCCAAAACAATGTCAAAACAAATCATTTTTTACTTGAATGGTTTTAATTGACAGTATTATTATTTTATATTAGTATAAAATAGATAATAAAATTTAAAAAAATATTGCAACTCAAAATTTTAATTCCATACGTGTAATATTTTAAATTTATTAGTATTATTTAAATTAATTATATATTTTATGACAAAGAAAGAATGTTTACAGCAATGTTAAAAAACGGCATAGGAACTTCTGAAGGAATAAATAAACTTCATTTAACACACACTTTATTAATTTCAAAATCAAACTTACAAACTGAATTACAAACGGAGTAAAATGTTTAGCATTTCTAAAAATTGTATGGCATTAAACATACCATTAAATTAAACACTGCATTCAAAAATATTAAATTTTACTCGTATATTTTGTTGTTGTTGTAGAAATGAAAAATATAGCAGTAAAATATTTTCGAATTTTACCAATGATTTAACAATACGACATAATTATAGCATGGGAAGTATTTTATTCTGTATTTTTAGTATACATATAATTTTATCATGAATATTTGTACAAAATTACTACATTTTGTTCTAAAAATAGAAACGAATTCACACAAAAATCTGATTAGAATTTATTATATTTTATGACTAATTATATTTATAAATTAAAAATGTGCAACAGAAAAGTATTTCATGATGTTGTAAAAAGAACCAAGAATACCTTCAATGAGCGGATTACTCAATATGTTGAGTTATTGGTTTCTTGACAGGGTATTAACCCTCGACAAAAGCCTCAATCTCGTCTAACCATGCTTTACATACACTGATAAGCTACGCTATGAAAACTTATGAGTGCAGATACCTTGTATTACATCATAAATTCAAAGTATGTAAAAATGTATTCATATAGAACTATTGATTGGACTTTAAATAAACGTATAGTGGTATTAACCCAGCCGCCCATCCATCCACGTATTTTTTTAACAGTGGTGATGATTCACCTACCCAGCCTACCCGTACAGTTGTGATGACCCACGCAACCACTTTTATACGAAAGTTAAGTGTCTCTAGGTTTGACGGTCTGTGTTCTCTTACATTCAGTTCACAACAACTCATAAATCGAATAATTTACCTTAACTTTTTTATTTGTTCCTTGTTATGCTTGATAGTTTCAAATATTGATCAATGTTACCATGAAATAAATTGAAATCGTCTTTATTAAATTCAAGTGAAATACCTGGGAGAACTCATAGGAATTATCTGTAAAATATTTGTATTTCTAACGCTACCTGCTTACGTTGTTACGAATCCCTTTTGCATCTTTTGCGTAAATTCTGATAGTTTAGTATCAATTACAGACTTTAGCTGTTACATATTATATGTACTGAAATCGCACCGTTTCTACACTTCTACAGTGGTTTAGTATGCAAAAGTTTCGCATAACTTTAAAATATTGAAATGTGTGCAATAAATATTCCATTAACGAGATATGTTGTACTCAATACAATGTATTTAATTAATGCATTACATACCAATGAAGCTATTAGGTATGTTGCTACGTGGACCAGGGTAGTAATTTAAAATAAAATTAACGAACAGTAATTATAATATACTCTCCAATATTGTTAGTAAAAATACAATAAATTTATAACTTGCCCAATAGTAAAATTGAGAAATAACTAATTGATCCACTTGTAGTAGTACATCATCTAATGATGTAAATTGTGTTGTAATATCTACTATATACATTTTATATGGGAAATAACAGATATAGATCAACAATTGTAGATATAACATTTGACATGAATTAAAAGATTTATATTCTTAAAATAATATTCCGATGAGTCTGGAGTCATGTTTACTAGAAATAATTAATACAGTTTTTAAATGCTTTTGAAATAGAAATTGTCTAGATGAAAATTAAATGTATTAAAATATTAGAGGCCTTGAAAACTAAGAAAAATACATACCTCTCCATTACCAACGCACTAATACATTAAAATTAAGTATGTAATATTCAAACAATTAGAGATATAATTCTTAAATAAAATTATAGTATTGCAAAAGCTTTATTTAATAAGTTAAAAGTCTTAAGCTATTATTACAATACGTAATTCTAAAAAAAGCACCAATACCGTACTGATAAAAAGGTATATAAATTTGTGTATAATTTAGATCTTTCTGCTATAAAAATATATACGATTCGGGATTTTTAAATGAGAAAGGAAGCATAAACCAATTGTCCTTTAAATAATTTAAAAAAAAGTTAATTATCATAAATATATCTTAGATCGATAATGAAGGAACTTGTTAAAAAAGCAAACATGTATAAGAAAGTATAAGGAAAATCCGTACAACAACATAACCTAAAAATATAACAACATTTAATAGTATTAAAATTACGACTGTAATAGTTCCGTTTGTACTTTTGACAACAAACGTTGAACTTTTTGGATTACCATAAGAAATACACAACTAACAACGACAAGGGTAATTGGTACATAGAAGTAAACCATAGAAATGATTTATTTATTTTTATTTGCAATGTTTCATTTCTAAGAACATTGTTAGTGACTAATAATTTTAATTTAATTGTTACCGTTTGTGATATAATATTTTATATTAGCAACATAATCACCAAATATATTACTCTTCTTTAGTTTATTTTGCAATCCATCTCCATTACGTTAAAAGTAAAAAGTTGGCTCAGAAAAAAGACTTAAATTGGCACCTAAGAAAGATTGATTTATAGTCCCTCCCAAACGTCGAGGAATTTTAAGAAGTGATACAATTTTCCGATCCGGCTACTTACATAATTACCTCATTTAATACATTATGAAAGTTGCTGACTATTGTTACTATCAATTGCACGATAAATATTAAAAGTAAAACCAATTTTTACTTATAGAACAGCATTTATTTGTATTTTGTCCTAATAGGTAGATGATAAATAATAGAGTATTATACATGCAATAAAATATGTTTAGTATGAATATCAAACAATATTTAATTAATTGCAATTTACTTTAAATAATATATGATAATATTTCCCGTAGAACATGGCATTAAATACAATGAAAAGTATATCACATTTTATATTTTAAGTTAAGAAAATAGTATTTAATGTACTATGATATTTTAAGTAAATTTTACTCAAGCGATTTGATAATACAACATGTAAAAACTTAAAAACATTTACAGTTATTAAAAAAAAATTTAATAAAAAATAAGAATATATACGTTTCATATTTTATATTTTACGATCTTAATAGAGCTTTGTAACTGTAGTAAAAACAAATAAAAGTATAAATAAATTCTTTTGGAACAATCGTAAGTATTACGTAATGACATTAGTATAAGTTACTATATTTTATAACATATTTGGTTTAAATATTTAAAAACATATTTTTTTGAGTATCTAATGTAAATCACAAATACATTTATAAACAGTGGAGGAGGATGGGAGAGCTAGAAGGAGGCGACTCAACCTTGTGATATATTACATATCTTGCACGTGACACCTACACTAGATGACGTCATAACAATAATAGTACGTGAGACAATAAATCTACTATTATTCGTAGGCAATCTCGTGTTGTCGATCTAATCTGTTTATAATATAAAATAGTAGTTATATATAGTTATATACCAATGAAATATATTATTTAATGTGGAAAAACAGTTTCCATTTAGTGAAATGGATCATTTCCGTTAAATCACTGACACTACTTTTTTTGTTTCTGTTAATTCACTACCACTTGATAAATATTATATGCTCTAAAAACTGTTCCTCGCTCGTTTTTACGTCCACCATGGTATTCCTTATTCACTAGGAATCCGATATCGCTGGCCTTATCTTATCGCTTTCCAAGAACTTACACACGTAGAGCGCATTTGGTGGTTAGCCAATCATTGGATTTACCAGTTTGTGATCAACTTTAGTAACCACCTATCCTAATGTAACTTGACATAACCTAACTTAACCTTCCCTAACCGTAATAATGATAAACAAATTAGTGATAGTGAAGTAACGGAAAACGGTAATAGTTGTATATTAACGGAAGAGTTCCAATGTAAGAACACTTTTTAATGAGTGAATGTTGAAACTGAAGTTTATTTGCACAGTGCAGATAGTATAACAACTTTATTTATAATGCCGCTGGGGGTTTTTTTTTTATTTTAATACCATAAAAAACACCTATAAATGATATTATTGTTTGATATATTAAGTTTTTAATGACTCCTTTATATATGTTATCAATATATAAGAGTATAATATGCCTTCTATATGTTATAATACATCTTATTTCCTTATTCAAGAAAAGTAAAAATTAAATTTTTTAAATTTTC
>JAQJVL010009259.1:0-16599 GCA_035578905.1 Stictocephala bisonia
CACTCACTAGCGACAAGGAAAATTGCCGATCCGGAAAACAAGACTCCGAACGGTTAAAATCGCCGTGAAGAACAAACGTGGTCACTCGCCAAAAGATTACTTAAAACTGCTCGAACGCCCGCAAACCTTCCACCAACGGACTTACCCCCTCCTTACTCTAGAAGCTAAATCAACCAATAAGAACCCTCTAAACCAGGACAACCGAACAGGTAAGGCTCACCAAACATGTTGACTTCAGAAAACAGGTCGCATGAAATTGACAGGAAATTAACAACGTGAATATACTGGTTATTTAGCTAATTTCAATGGGAAAAAACTACTTTTTTTATTTGAAAGGGGAAGATTCTGAATTTTTCTCAAAACTTGGAGAATTTATATTGAAAACTTTTGGTAAAAGAACCAAACACCTAAATCTCTCAGTTCTTACAATATTTAACATTTTCTAGACACAATTCTCTAAAATCATTATAATGAGACAATTAACAATTGTTACACTTTACATAAATAATTATTGCCTAATATTATATTTATCATTATATTTTCTGGTATATACTCGTTTGCTGTCAACTACCATTTATTAATTAAATAAAACTGAGTCGCATCTAATATTATTTAAAACTATATAGTAGGTTATTTACCTTATTTACCTACGAACTCTCCAACTTCTGTGCGTGTCGGTACGGCTGGTACTACCTTGGCCAAGGACAGACAGTTTATGTCCGATGTTCGAGTTCGTGTCTTCGTGTTATGTGTTTTATTTATTCGTTTTTAATTTGAGATTTATTCATTCTTTTTTAACTTTGACGACCTTCACGGCAATAAGCGTTCACCAATGAAAAATGTAGTTTTATTTTAGTTTCATGTTCAGCCTGATGATGACCTGCAAGATGGCAGGTTGAAACGCGTGTAGCTAAGCTACAAATGTTGTATTACTCGACGGATCACAAAGGTAAATAACCTACTATATAGTGTTAATTCAGTAATCCGGAGGCCTAAACATGAAATTATTTAAAAGTAAAAATATAAAGTTATCTCCTGTCACAAAGTTAATACAATCCATTGCGAAATATTAGACCGGTCTCGTTGATTCTGTGTACAACAGCACAGGGGGCAAACTGTAACTATGTGATCTATTGTTTGGATAGACTCCCCGTAATCTCTGAGTGATCTAATGTCAATCCCTATTTTTGTTTCCAGTAGTTATATCTGATTAAATATGGAGCTGGACTGTCTCGAATTTGTGATCTCTCAGCTCTAGCAAATAGCACAAAAAAGTATTTCATGGTTTACCAATTTAAAAGAAATATTTTCATACTAGTTTTTACAGAATTTTCAATTTAAATAGAATTACTTAAAATTCAACATTTCATTACCCCAATATTACTACGGGGTTTTCTATAGAATAAGTATTTTTAGAAATATGATGTTAAAAATAATAAATGTTAAAATAATAATTCAGTCTTATAGCTAGGAACAACATAATGTATTATACATGTTTTTAATAAATAGATTAAAAACATCTAAGTTTATCGTATAACAGAAAAAAGGCCCGGAGGTTGTTAAAACACCCCTTACTACAGGAATAAAGTGAGTTTATGGAAAGGCTTTAGTCGGGCTGCCATAAAACCTGGAACATCACGTAAAAAGCTGGGTAAAACGATAATATCAAGGGTAAGAATAGGAGTGACCGACTCTTAAAAATTGACTATGTCTGAATTTGGCTTAAAAATTTTAATTATAATTTCACCGATAAGTAGTTATGGAGAAGGAAATTATATAGTCCATTTGTTGTTTGTAATTATTTGGTGACATTTGTCTTTTGTTGGGTTTTAGCATATTTTTTTTAAATTTGAATTGTTTACCAAATAACATGAAGTGTATTTTACAATAAAACTGTGCTTATGCTTAAAAACTTATATATTTTTTTAGTTGGCCAGGTTACCTTCTAGGATAGCTTTATAATCATGAAAATGAAATTTTGATCATTACATAACTGTATATGGGATAGTGTAGGGATTAGGCTTGGAGTTTCGTTAAGACTGGAGGAATAAAGCGTTGCTTTTAGTTTAGGAATAAAAGAGTCATCTATATTTGAAGTAACAGACATTGTATACTTTGCGACTTGCTGCATCAGTGGAAACATGGACTTTATGTATATCTTCTTCGGGGCTGCATTTTCGTTGAATATACGAGTATCTCATGGCACCTTCACTATCCTCCACTGATGGATCATCAAATACCTTATGATAAGAGCATGATACATGCATTTGAGGGTTTAATTAATAATTCTTGAAACCTGGATAAAGGAATGATGTTTTTGTTATCAAACATATAAGTTAGAAGCTAAAGTTTGTAATCACGAGGTGAATCATGAGATATTATAAATATAATTGTACATAAATTAATCATTTATGAATAATTTTTCATTTGTTTTATTACGATTGATATTTAATTTTTAAGTTTAAATAATTTTCATGGTTAAGTTTAAAATAATAAACGGTTTCATGGACACACCAGTGTTTTTTGCTGATGATGTAGCGTTATTTTTATTCTCATAATTCCATAGATACAATTGAAGAATTTATTCATGAAGACTTGAACCTCCTTAGAAAATGGAGCATGCATAACCAGATGATAGTTAACGTGAGTAAAACTAAATTTATAAATTTTTATTTTAAATATTTTTATTTCCGTTATCAACTTTTTTATCATAATAATCAATGTCCTGAAATTCACTGTAACTGTCAAATTATTGAAAAGGTAGCAAAGTTTAAGTACCTGGGAGTAATCTTTGATGAAAGAATGTCATGGGAAAAGCAAATTACAAATTCACACAATAAAATGAAGTATAGCATCAGACAATTTTATTTTCTGAAAACTTCTGTGACCTTTGTTAAGAATTTTATATTTTGCATTGACACATTCTCAAACTACAATATGGAATAGCATGCTGGGGAGGAACTTCAAAAAAATATATAGAAAAATTAAGAATATCACAGAATCATTATATTTGAATTATTAAAAAAAGTTAGAGAGAGTTCCTTCCCTTTATTTCAACAATTAAACATATTACCAGCACAACATCTCTATTGCTTTAAGTATTACGAGTTTTTATCTAAGAAGTGGAAATATAGTATCTTTTAATTTATCACATTACACGAGAAGTATTAATCAGAGTATTTTCCAGACACTAAAAGTTAAAGACATTTTTAGACATACATTTGAATATGCAGGCCCTAAAATATTTAACAGACTTCCACACAACGTAAAACAATGTAATAAATTAACCTCTTTCTGCAAGGATCTAAAACCATGGCTATTATAATTTCCAGAAATATATTTATTATTGAATGTTTTGGTTTGATTTTGTTTTTTATATAACTGTTCATTATCGATAAAAGAAATTTTGGAGAGTTTGATATAGTTATTGCTTGTTATGCTATATTATTGTAATTCGTAGAACTTAAGTCATTGCTTATTAAAATGGATGTAATGTCTTTAGATACCAATAGTCATCAGTTGTTATCACAAATATACTGTTATCTTGAGTGTTGTATTATCTTGAGTGAACATCCTAATGGTTTGTCGAGTCTAGATCCTCATTATTTCCGTAAAACAAACTATATAAAATATAGTTTAGCAGGAATACCTTTTCTATTGATTGAAAATCAATAGTTTTATCTCCAAATAAAAAAGTACATGAAATGATAAAATATTCCTTTGAGAAGCTCTTTGGTCTGACAATGGTGGATGCGGTTTCTTGAGATCGAACGGTATACTGGATGTACAGTTTTCTGCTCAATAAACTTATATATTTTTGATTTTTTTAAATCCTATCACAACGAAATATGCAATTTAAGTAACTACCCATTTTTTCATTTATCAGTACATAGTATAAGAGTTTTATAACAATATTTTGTCGACATAGAGCTAAAATATAAGTGTTTAATCCCTTTAAAAAAATCAATTCCCAACAAATGTATCGAGCTATTAAGAAGATGAAATAGCTTGCTTAGATTAATTTTTGAACGTTAAGGTCAATCAGAAGTATCAAAGAATATCAGAATTATAAAATAAGTTGTAAATTAGGAATATAAATAATTTGTAGGAAAACGTATTATTAAGCATATTAAATGTCATTTTGGGGTTGCCAATAGTACGTGCATTCATGCATTGAAATCGACTTTGATATATCTTTATCTATTTTAATGAACCTGTCTTTTGTTATTTGAAGTTTTAATATTTATAAACTTTATATCAACGGAAATTGCCAACCCATTCCTATCATTAGTGGAATGTAAGATTAACTTTGGTAATGAAATATATTCCAATTGGCAATAAGATAGGTTCTATTATGTGATGAGTTCCGAACTCCCGTAGCTCATCACCATAACAGAATTTCAGTCTTTCTTGCAAGTTTTAAATCTGTTTTTTGCAACTTTGTTAAGCCATATTTTTCAGTGGTTTACCAACTTTGTAAAATTGTGAACTAAGGTATAAGTTGAAGGAATTGACATAAGTTAATTTAGTTGTTTTACTGTGTTTGAAGAAATATAAAGTGACATTATAAAATGCGATGTTTATATATGATATATTTACTATAATTAAATGAATCCAAAAATTATGCGATACTTTTTTTCTAATTCTTCAGTATTAAATAATTATATTCTAATCAGTATTGATAAAGCCATTATTGATTTAGATTGTAATCAGCTATTAAAACTCTTATATTTATAAGTTATTAAAGTGGTTACATAAGTTATTATTTACCTCCTACTCACCTAATTACGTACAGAGGCATTGCCCCTTCCACTTATTTATTTATTTATTCTTAAGACGCCGATCGTCAAGATATGGGTGAATAAGGATTTCGAATGTGTGTAGATGAGCAAATGTAGTCATTGTTACAAACTAAGGCCGAATATTCCTTAGAAAGTGTCATTAATTAATAGCCCAACGACAAATGAAAATATACAAGAACGTTGCTGATGACCACTCCCCACCCACCCATACACGTACATTAATATTGACAAGTGTATTGGTGTGTCAATACAGTTAATAAGTAGTATTCCATTGAACAGTAATTAAAAAATAAAGTGATTACACATTCGTTTGTTTATATAAAATGAAATGAATCCCCAGACATCAAAACATATTTATTCATGTTTAATCTTAAGACTCAGCTGAGTGATAGGTGAGTGTGAAATGAAAAATTGAGTGAGATACTATACAGAAAATCAATTTCGTTGTACGCAAATATCGGACATCAGGGATAACCAGAAAGGTTACATGAGTTGATATTTGTGTATTTGAGGTTATGTATCAAGTTTAAACACATCAACTACGTATACACAGGCTTAAATCCAGCTGGAGGGTGATCCCTGTTGAAACACATCAACTACGTATACACAGGCTTAAATCCAGCTGGAGGGTGATCCCTGTTGAAACACATCAACTACGTATACACAGGCTTAAATCCAGCTGGAGGGTGATCCCTGTTGAAACACATCAACTACGTATACACAGGCTTAAATCCAGCTGGAGGGTGATCCCTGTTGAAACACATCAACTACGTATACACAGGCTTAAATCCAGCTGGAGGTTGATCCCTGTTGAAACACATCAACTACGTATACACAGGCTTAAATCCAGCTGGAGGGTGATCCCTGTTGAAACTGGCAGTGGTTTAAACTTACAAACCTGGGCTCATTCAAAAGTTACTTTTTGTTCCTTCTTTTTATGAGTCACAGTAGTAAAACTCTGACAATGCACACTGGACGTAAAGAATAACTTTTATTAAAGTTACAACCATATTTTCCACTGTTACGCCATCATTTTAGGGCGAAACATTATTTTTAACGTACAATTTAAAAAAAAAAAACTATAAAATATATAAATTTATAATGAAGTAATTTCTGGTCTGTTACGTGATATGCATTAAAATACTTTTCCAAATATTCTTTAAGTTTTACGAACCCTTATAGGTTACCATCTCTAATAATATCGTTCCATACATTAATATTAGGGGTCGTCTGGTGTAAACCACTTAACCAACTCATTAAATCCAAGTTTGTGTAAACCAATGTCATTTTATAAAGATTAAGTTTAATTTAAGTTCGAATACACTCAAGTGTTTTATCAAGTGAGAAAATTAGTTTAATCCATCTACAACTGAATTAATGTACAAACATCCTATCCCCCCTAAGAATTAGCCTTGTATGTGTTAGGTTAGACTAGATCAGGTTAGGTTATTTTATATCGGGTGAGGTTCAGTTAAATTACATTATGGTTAGGGTTAATTAGATTATATTGTGGCTAGGTTAGTAGTTATTGTTATGTAAAATTTAATGGAATTTCACAATAATATATAATATATAACTCAAATATACTGCTCAAAAGGCATGCCCAACCAAAGAGTAAGTGTTGAAAATATGGAGATTTAATAATTATTTAATATATTTTGTAGTTAGTGCTACAGTAAATTTAATATTATGAAGTTTCATTGCTGCGGCTAGGGTTTTAAAAACCGAATGGGCTATCCTCATGATACAGAGGATATTTGACATTTGCTTAAAACTATTTTAGGTATAACATACAGGGTGATGAAAATTATGGCACCACCTTTATTTCTTTTAAATGAGTCCAGATGAATAATTTAGATTTAGTGTACGCCTGCAAAATGTTTTTTCTATCTTTTAACGCACTCTGTAAAATGTTTTTCAATCTGGAGGTGAGGGTCCGGAGAGGATATTTTAAAAAGTTTAAATGCAATGCTATGATGAGTTGACCATAATTTAAAGCTTTTTTCTAAATAAGACGCGATAAGTTTCAATAGAACCACCCCAACAGAAATGGCGACTGGTTAATTTTTCATAGCAGAGGGTCTTGAAAAAGTATGGAGCCACCTTTATTTCTCTTAAATAGGTCCAGATAAATAAATGAGACTTAGTCTAACTTTGTTGAAAGTTTTTTTCTATATTTTGATACAGTTTATCATTTTATTTTACCTAGAGGGTTTTTTACCACGGTATCCTATGCCCGTGGAGGATATTCTAAAAACTTTAAAGTAGAGGCTTTGATAAGTTGCTCGTCATTTTAAAGCCTATTTTTACTGAATAAGACGCCTAAGGTTTCAAGTCGAAAGAACCACCCTATCAGAAATGGCAACTGGTTAACCTTTCTCAACAGTGATTTTGAGTATCACCTCGAGCCCCTCCTAGTTGCCTCAGTCCTCGAGCCGACTCTCCTCCGAAGAGCACTTCCGGAACATCTTCAAGCGAGTTTGGCAAAGTGCTCATCATCGGTGATTCACACTTGCGCTACACCACCAACAAATGTGTGAGACGTGGTGCATTAGTGGAGTGCTGTCCTGGGGGTAGGATTCAGAACATTAAAGACAGATTATTAGGCTATTTAGATGTAGAGCTTGAAGTAATTTATTTTATTGTAGGGACCAACAACCTACGGAGAGGTTACCTGGGAGGTCCGGGTTACAATGGCGGGCAGGGGAAGCGTGAGGCGCTTCACGCCATGGCGGACCTGCTCTACACTGCCAGGACACAGTTCAAAAATTCAAAAATTCTTCTGAATAGTATCTTAACTCGGCGTGATATTGGCAACCGAGCTCTCCACGACTTCAACTCCCAGCTGGAGTTGATGTGTAATAACTTCGGTGTTACGTTCGTGGAGGCTAACTGTTGTGTTGGCAGGAGAGACCTCTCCCGAGACGGCGTCCACTTCAATCGGCGAGGTGTCTCCCGCCTGAGCTTGTTGTTTGAGGACGTCGTCTCTCTCGTTTTGCGGCCTTTGGAGGCGGCACCAGTCTCCCTTTCCTGTGACGTGGGTGGAGTCACGCCGGCCGCGCCAGCACCCGCTTCTGGTCGGAGTACTGAGACTGAGAGCGCTGCTGACTGCAGCTTTGACCACGGCGGCACCTGCCGCCGTGCGAGTACGGGCACGCCTCAGCTCTCGGGAAACTAGCCGGGAGGGGGGGCAACGGGCGTAACCTCAGGGTCGGTCACCTAAATATGCGCTCCCTCAACACGGGGTTCACAGAAATGTGTGCGCTGGTGAACGACTTTGACTTTGACGTTTTTGGAGTGACGGAGACCTGGCTTCACCCTGGCACACCCTCCGACAACTACAACATTCCAGGCTACAGCATGCTGCGCTCTGATCGCTCCAGCACACAGGAACCAGATGAAGACGACGAAGCGGGAGGCGGTGTTGCTATCTACATAAGGGACGGCCTTGTGTACCAGCAACACACTGTCACCATGGGCACCGCGCCTGGTGTTGAAACTCTTTGTGTAGTTCTGAGGGTAAAGGGACGGAGGCTTGGTCTGTGCGTTGTTTATAGGCCCCCTGATGTCAGGTATACTTGTCTTGCTCCGTTGTTTCATTCCCTCTTTGTCGACCTTGCAGTCGAAGTCAACTCTGTGATTTGTTTAGGGGACATAAATATCGATTTCACTTCAAAAACATGTAGTGAATCCAAGTATTTACGCCGAATCTTGAGAGAATTGAACACAGTACAACTAGTAAACGAACCTACAAGAGTGACAGCAACCTCGGCCACCTTGTTAGACCACATTATAGTGGACAGGTCGGCCGAGGTCAAGAGGACCGGCGTTATTGATGCTTCAAGTATAAGAGATCACAGAGGCAAGGTAATAACGGACCATAAGTTGATTTACTGTGATTTAGTAATAAAAAAAGAGAAAAATGAGCCAAAGCTTGTTACCTTTAGAGATTTTTCTAAGTTTAAACTTGAAGAGGCAATCAATGAAACTGCTCAGATAAATTGGGGAGGCATATTGGAAATGAATGCAGTTGATGATATCGAAAATGCAATTACATCTAATATCAGAAAGGTGTTTGATACACATGCTCCAATTGTATGTAAGAGGGTTACTAAGAAAAAGGCTCCCTGGATGGGTGATGAGATAAAGGCCTTGACCAGAGAGAAGTGTAAGCTTAGAAACAAATACTGGAAGTCAAGGAAACAGCAAGACTGGGAGAATTATAAGACAATACGAAACACATTAAATATTTCAATTTGGAAAGCTAAAAAGGAATTTTTTACAGATCAGTTAGTGAGCACAAAAAACCCCAAAGATTTTTGGAGTTGCTTGAAGCAGTGCAATGTAATTGGAAATAAAGAGTCTGGACTGTCACTTGATTTCCAAATAAATGACATAAATAAGTATTTCGCTGAAATGGGTTCAAAAAATGAAGTAGATAGGAATGTGTTGATGTTCTTTAGGACACACAAGAAAAATAATTTGCTAAATGATTTTAAATTTAGTGCTGTCACTGAAGAAGCTGTTAAATCAGTGATAAACGAAATTAAATCTAGAGCTATTGGCAGTGATGAAATATCAATACAAATGGTTAAAGCTGTGAGTCCGTATGCCATTGAAGCCATAACACATCTTGTTAATGAGTCACTAAGAGGCGGAGTTTTCCCTCAAGCATGGAAGACCAGCATTGTCCGCCCACTGCCTAAAACAACTTCTCCAAATAGTATTGAGCAATTAAGACCCATATCAATACTCCCAGCCATGTCCAAGATAATAGAGAAAATAGCAATCAAGCAAATAACAACATACATAGAAACAGAAAACCTATTGCCTGCCCTACAGTCTGGCTTTAGAAAGAATCACAGTACTTGCACTGCTTTAACAAATTTATTCAGTGATTTGATTGATGCTAGGGACAAGGGCAGATATAGTTCCCTTGTTATGCTCGATTACTCTAAGGCATTTGACTCAATGAATCACGATATGCTAATAGCAAAGATGCATTACTATGGCTTCAGTGATGATGTGACTGGTTGGGTTAGGTCTTACCTCGGAGACAGACTGCAGGTCACCAGAGTGGGAAGTGAGACATCAAACCCCCTCCGAAAGCAGTGGGGCGTTCCGCAGGGCAGTTGCCTGGGCCCAATTCTGTTTAATTTGTACACAGCCGATTTCCCCAGCAGTGTACAAAGTTGTACTGCGCATTTGTACGCAGATGATTCTCAGTTGCACTTGTCCTATGAGGCTGGGCTCATCAGAACAGCCTTTGATCAAATAAATACTGACTTAGAGAACATCTCAAGGTGGTCAGCTATCAATGGGCTGACACTCAACTCGGACAAGTGCACTGTTCTGCACACCGCACCACATGATCTGTTACAGACCCTCAGCGAGAGTGGAGTGGCAATTGCGCTGGATGGCGGGAGTTTGGCTGTGTGTGATAAGGTGAAGACGCTCGGTGTCGTACTGGACAATGGCCTTACGTTCACCGAGCATGTCACTCATGCCTCCCAGCGTGCTTTAGGAAGGTTGAGGGGTCTGTACAGGTTCAGAAGTTTGCTTCCAGAGACCGCAAAGCTTCAGCTCATGCAGTCGCTGATACTCTCAGTATTTTATTACTGTTTTCCTGCATACGGCAACAGCATCTCGGGGGAGGACGTTGGTCGGATCCAGAGGCTTCAAAACTCAGCCATCCGCTTTGTTTACAGTCTACGGAGATTTGACCACGTGACTGCCTATCGTGAGGCAGCCAACCTACTGCCCATGGAAGCCGTGTGTAGGATGTTGACGTGCTGCATGACGCACAGGGTGCTGATGCTCAGCGAGCCTCAGTACCTTCGTGAGAAGCTTATATTCCGAGAAGAGGTTTCTCAACGGGGCACCCGCCATGGTAGGAATCTTCACTTCCCGAAAGTTAAATTAGAATTTGGTAAAAAGAGCTTTACTTACTTTGGCCCTAAGTTGTATAACGACCTCCCTGACAACCTAAAAATTTATGCAAGTAATACCTTTAAAAGAAAAATTAGATTGCTTTTGTCTGAAAATATTTAGGTCTGTAGGTTGTAGAAACTGACAAGCAATGTGGTTATTGTTCTTATATTGTTATTTAGTGTTAAGTTATTATTTAATATTTTGTATTTATTTATTTAACGTAAGCTCTACATTTTAATTGACCAAAGTTGTTCTGAAAAGCAGATGTATCTGAGAAACGCTTGGAAATAAAGGCATTTTTATTTATTTATTTATTTATTATAACCACAAAGGCTATGACGTCACTGGAGGGTACTCGTAGTAAGATTATCCATCCTCTTCATTTCACTGTGTATGATCCTTGAGCCGATTACACAAGAGCTTAGTAGCCGAGGTATCAAAGGAGGTACTGACATAATATCTGGAGTACCATTGCATCACTATATGGCTCTCGTCTTAAATCTAACAACCCTGCCAATACGTACAGTTGTGGTGATTCACCCACACACCCACCCATACATGTGCAGTGGTAATGATTCACCATCACCTACGCCCACCTAATTAATAAACAGGTATATAGTGAAATATTTGGTTTACAACCTAAGAAAGTTATGTTGGGAGTAATTAATTGTATTCATAAAACTGCAACCTTAGTTCTCCACTTATTTTATTCTTTACTGTTGGACATAACATTTAATGGGCAGTTACTGTCCATGTAAAATATAAAGAACAAAATGACTACTCTCAAACTGTTTAGCAGTTATAATTATAAAAATAGAAGAAAAAGTAAGAATAAAGTATTGGAAGAGGGCTCACCCATACATGTAGTGTGGTATTGATATATCAGCCCACCCTTACACGTGCAGTGGTATTGACCCACCTGCCCACCCACACACGTAGTATTGATCTATCAGCCTACTCTTACACGTGCAGTGATATTGACCCACCCTTACACTACAGTGGTATTGGTCCACTCTTACACATACAGTGGTATTGACACACCTTTCCACCCACATACGTAGTGGAGTATTGATATATCAGCCCACCCTTACACGTGCAGTGTTATTGACCCACCCTTACACTATAGTGGTATTATTCCACCCTTACACGTACAGTGTTATTAAACTGATGTCAAATGCTATAATTAGTTGAAAACGATAAAAAAGTATGACGATCTATAACAAATTTTAAATATCAAGGTAAAGTATCAAATAACTAAGTGGATAATTTATTTGAGAATATTTTGTGTAAAATATTGAATTTATATCTGGTGGTAAGGAGATGGGCTATTGGGTTGTTAGGCCTAATAATAGAAATGCCGTTAAGACAAGTTTGGAGAGCTTGTCATGAAAGTTCCATCAAAGTTTCAAACAGTCTTGGCCTTTCAAATAATCCCCAACGTGATTGGCAACGACTTAAATCTTGCTTTTAAAGATATGACTTACATGAAATCTAATGATTCTAGTAAACCAAAGTACCATAAAAAATGTTCAAATGTAACTTCATGTACAGTGATATAACCCACCCACCCATCCACTAACGAACGGTGGGGATGACCACTGATGTCCAAGCACCAGTCAGTAATTAAAATATATATGACTGTTCAAAACAGATAAATAGAATAAAAAGTACTATTAAATCACCTTATCTAAAACTGTCTCCTGCGAGGGGAAAACTGTCTCCTGCGAGGGGGAAACTGTCCCCTGCGAGGGGAAAACTGTCTCCTACGAGGGGGAAAATGTCCCCTGCGAGGGGAAAACTGACTCCTGCGAGGGGAAAACTCAACATAAGTGACCCCATACTATTTTCTTTATTTAATGAACAGTGTATAAAATGTACATAACATATTTTCTTCTTGTTTTGAAAGATTTTTTCTACTGAGAAGGTGGTGTTACATATATTTAAAAAATGCATCACCTTTCATTTTCATTGCATTATTCACTCCAGTTTTATTTTATGTGTGCTGGACATTAAATGTCAAATAAAATTGATTTCAATTGCAAAATTTTGCTTCAGGCAACATTTCATCTAACTCATTGAAAAATAAAATAAATTAGTTTCCTTCTTATTATGAAAGATCCTAAAATGGTTTTGACTTAATGCATAATAGAACAGCACAGACATTCCATAAAAAACTTGCCAATACGTCCTTCTTCCTGGAGCTGCACCTATACACAGCGCCTTCTTGTGCTTCTTATCGGCTGGTGAGGTGATTATTTTTTTTTGTCATTTGAGACTCGGATTTTTCAATTAATCAACTGAGGAGAAACATCTGGGCTACTTGTTTTCTCTAGCCTACTTTTTTCTGCATACCTCTGGCCTGCAAGTCGAAACACCACTTGACACCTGAAAGTTATCATGTCTAATTTGGTTGTTGGAAAACACTATGGAGCACAAATGAATTGACAGCAGTGGCGTGAATAAAGAAAAAACTCTTAGTACTATTTCTGAATTTTCCTATTTATTTAATTTTGTTTGTATATTTTTATTCTTTAATGAATCCCTCTGGTCTGAGAAAGGTGAACTTGGTTTTGCGAAATCGATCACCATAATATTTGTAAATTTTGTACTTATATTGTAAATATTTATGCATTTTATTCTTGTATTGTGCTATATTTGTGCAGTTTTTACTTGATCTGTAGTATATTTTTGCGATTTGTGCTTGTATTTAGATATGTTTTTGCATTTCGTGCTTATATTGCAATATATTATGTTGTGTGATGTTCACGTGTTCTGTATCAAGGCAAAGTTTAAATTTCAACGACTTTATCGACACAATTTATTTGCATGTCGTAGTCTTGCACTTCTATTAGGCAGGTTGCGTCTTAATCTTGTTCCATAATTAAGATTCTGTTTTACAGTGACAATTTCCCGTGGATCAGGAAAGTTAGATATCACAAGAACTAGCCTATAAAACAAAATAAAATAAAACGGTAAAAAATAGTTAACAGATATTTAATAATTAGCTAAATTATTAATAGCTATTTAATTTATTTTAATTAAATAGCTTAACAAACGAACAGAATAATTTAACAGGCACACACTTTGACTTAGAAATATAACATATTAATGTAAACTTGTAAACAGTACAGTGGCACTGACCCACTCGCCCGCCCATACACATTCAGTGACACTGACCCACCTGTCCACCCATACCCATACATACAGTTGCACCGACCCACCCGCCCGCCCATACACATTCAGTGACACTGACCCACCCGTCCGCCCATCCACGTACAGTTGCACGTACTACCGTACGTGTATGGGTGGATACGTGGGTCAATACTACCGTACGTGCTTGGGAGGGTGGGTGGATCAAGACTTCCGTACGATAATAGGAGGGTGGGTGGGTGGGTCAATACTTCCGTACAATAATGGGAGTGTGGGTGGGTTAATACTTCCATACGATAATGGGAGGGCGGGTGGGTTAATACTTTCGTACGATAATGGAGGGTGGGTGGGGCGGATCAATATTATAGCGATGATGCCTTTGTCAATAACGGACCAGCCAACATCTCCTCGATTCATTTATTTTGTCTATATGAACAGGACATTTTTTTTTCTTCCAGTTTGTACAATTCCACTGGCATTGATGTTCATTGATTTTAAATATTAAAAGTGAGGTTAACCTAATAAAGGGCTTGTTAGGTTCTGAAAAACCATTAGTCCTAAATAAAATTGTCTTATTTTCCCAACTTTTCCAGCATACACATAAACTTTAATAGCACGTCCTGATTTGTCTGTGAACAGTCATAGTTTACATGTACGTTTATTGGAATTTTTGGTAAATATAGCTTAGAATGTGTAATAACAATGTTGTAACTTATAATGTTTCACTGTTGCACTGGAAATCAAATATTAACAAACACAAATATTAATCAATTAAGATGAAATTTATAGTTCACCAGGAACCGTTTTGTACCAAGTGAAAATAGTATTTGTATTGATTCGATAAATAGGTCAACTGACATTAGATCTATTCGTACATCAAGACAATTTTAAACTGTACTTTGGTGTAAAATATAATGATTTATTTTAAGGTAAGTCATATCTTTAATAGCAAAATTGAAGTCGTTGCCAATCACGTTGGGGATTTTTTGAAAGGCCAAGACTGTTTTAAACTGTGATGGAACTTTCATGACAAGCTCGCCAATCTTATTGGCAGCTCTATTATTAGCCCTAATAACCCACTGGCCCATCTCCCTACCACCAGATATAAATTCTACAATTCACATTAGAAATTCCTAGATAAATTATCCACTGTATCCACTTGGTCATTCCCTACTTTTACTTCGTGTTTAAAATTTGTTATAGATCGTCATACTTCTTTGATCATTTTAACTGATGATAGGATTTGTACGTGTAAGGGTGTTTCAATACCATTGCACGTGTAAGGGTTGACTGATAGATCAATACCACACTACGTGTATGTATGGGCAGGTGTGTCAATGCCACTGCACTTGTAAGAGCGAGTTGATAGGTCAATACCATTATATGAATGGGTGGGCATGTGTGTCAATTCGTAATTGAAATACTTGTGAAATTGTGTTACCATTCTCAAAATTTGTAGTAACTCTAGGTTTATGGACACACAGGATCCACCTCTGATCACCCATCTCCATTATTCGTGCATGGGTGGGTGGGAGGGTCAATACCACTATGAATGTGTGAGTGGGTAAGAGAGTAGTCACCACTATGGATTTATCTGCAATATCCCTAACTGTTCATGTTAAAGAATTATTTTATGAAAGCATATCAATTATTTGGCTGTTTTTTTCTGCCAACTTGGTATTTTATATTTAAATAGTTAGCAAGTAATTAGACATTTCAGTACTTAAAACGTGTTTTAATCTGTATAATATTTGTAAATTGTCCTTATTTCAAATTTATATTTGTTAATAACCATTATTTTATTATTAGGAAATAAACCATTGATTTTTTTTTTAAGGAGAGGCCAACCTCCTTCTTTACCTTACTCTGCCCATTACTCATATACTACTGATCTGTGCGAGGAACTTAATCAGACAGAGTAAGGGGGCGAACCAGTACAGTAGAAGGTGGATATTACTGATAATCTTCCGGTCTACTGATAAATTCGAATCAGCGCTATCTCTTACCCAAGCTCAAAGTCCTGACGCCTTAGACCATTCGGCCATCGGCTCGCCAATATTTATATCTTTAATCAGTTTACATTGCATTAATGAAGTATTAATTGACATATTAATACAACGATATTGTTTATTTGACATTGTATCATTATTATTATTACTTTTATATTATTTATTATTAAATTTTTTATCAATATAGTTATTTAGACTTTATTAGCGTGGACATCTACAGTTCCTAATTAAATGTAAATTGTTAGTATATTACAATGATAACACCACGAAATACTAATTAAATATAATAACTATTCTACTAAATGTTGAAAAGGATCTTGTATGGTAGAATACGTAATTTTTTATGTTTAATATTATTTATAACATCAATAAATTATAAGCAGTAGAACAAAGAATGTGTATTAGAATGGGGAGATTTTCGTGAAGTAATGAGATGACTGATTTTTGTTTCAATAAATTTATTGGTAATTTTGTTATATAGAGAATGCAAAGCTAAAAAATTATTACTGTAAAACAATAATTTGATTACAAATTGATTTATATAATAAATCCTAGAGCTCTACAAAAATTAAGGAGTTAATTAGTTTGTAAAAGCTAGGAAGCCTCTTTTCACGATAGTTACGAAAATAATTTGAAAAAAGTTTATGAAACTTTTGGTAATGGAGTAAAATTTGTATATGGAGTGCGGAAAAATCATTATTTACGAG
>JAQJVL010009260.1:0-16589 GCA_035578905.1 Stictocephala bisonia
TAAAAACCCTAAAAACACAAGTAGAGCAACCAAAATAACATCATTTCGAAAGCAGTGAACAAGGACACTAAGCGCTACATTTACGTCACAATTCACACCCACCCACCCATACACATACAGTGGTATTGACCCACCCGCTCACCCATACACATACATCAGTTTCCTGGTACCCAAGCAGGAAGGAGAATCAACTGTCACAACTGTTCTCTTTTACACAAAGGTTTGAGGGGACGAACAAAGTAGTTCCTTTGCTATTTGTTTTTTATTATCTTGATAACAGCATTGTTGAATCAGCTGATCAGAACTCATTTCTATTCCTAGTTTTTTTTTTTTTTTTTTTTTTAAATATTCAATTTACAGTAACTCAACAGTTTGACCAGAATTTAAGTAGGAAAGGCAAAACGATCAAAGTTACTGGCTGTTTTAGGGCACAAGGCCTAGAATTTGTTTTCCTTGCAAGATTGAAGTTAAAAAACAACACTTTGATAGAGTGGTGGAAGATAAGAACCTCAGAAGAAAGTCCAATAAATTAAACATAATAAAGTTTAAGACACACATGTACTTCAAATTTTCAGTGTTGGCACCTTCTTCAGGTGAGCAGAGAGACCAGCTCAGTTCCATCTGTCCACCTAGGTAAGTCGTTATTAAAAATCAAAATATTTCCAGTTTTACGGAATTAACAATATTGTGAAATGACAGGGTGGGACGTTGATTGGTGGTGCCATCTTGTTGGTAATACATCTCCCTGAGGAAAGTAATTGAATTTAAAACATTGTTATTTGTTGTATCTAATTCGCTTGAATTTTGATTTGAAAGAAGTTTTGTTACTGGAAATAGTATTTGTTTTCTACTAATTGTTTTTATTATATATATATATATATTTAAATAAATTCTCTTCTAGGTTCACTCACAAAATTGCATCCATGTACTATACATTTATTAATTAATTATTGCACTGAAATTCTCATTTTTGCTCAAATGGCAGGTCTTAAAAGCTAAGGGTATATATTTGAAAAATTTTTAATTTAGGTATCACTACATCTATAACAGTATATCAACTATATTAACTAGATAACTTCTCGTTTGAATTTTTCCCAAGCCCCATGAAGTCCCAAGTTCCATTCGCTCAATATCATTAACCACCCCAATACTCTACCCCTACCAAACCCCAGTTATCACAAAACTATTCTTTTAATACAAAAAACAAAAGCCATTGAGCCATTGCTAGATAGTAGGGCTGAGGAATGTGCAATGTTGGTACTACTAAAACCTGCTTATAAATTCTAAACACGTCATTTTAAGCCAGCAGCGTTAGAGATGGTATACCTATGGCGTGTATAGGATGGTAAGAAGATTTACTGAAAATCGTTAAGATACCGAAATTTAAGTAGAATCTTTCCGACCGATTGACATCACTCTTTTTTTTGTAAGTTTATTTAGCTGATAACTTACATACAAAGCTCAGCGCATAACTTCATTTAACATTTCTACTTTATTTTTCTCATTGATAGACGGATTAGTGTATCTTTCAAATGTTGCTAGTGGAGTTTCAACTTTTCACAGCGGAAACCGTTGTGATAAACTCATTTAATTATACAAAAATTTATTAAACTCTCATCGGATGCTTCATCAGAAGAATAAAAATCTATTACAAACAAAAACACCCAAACAACAAATTTACTCAAACGAGAGTTGGGGAGACGCCCTTAAGAGATGAAGTTGAGAATGTTTGTAAGTCAGTGTCGGTAGGAGCAATTAGCAGCATAGTAAATTTGTTCTCATCACGATTGCCATGAGCCGGCGCTGAAAGCTTACGGTTGAGTTGGCCAAACCGGGGTAAACCATTTACACCGACGCGGCAAGGGGGTGCAGCTGGATGCGACAGAGGCTCTAGGGTAAATCGCTTGCCCTGGTACTATCAATATCACCAAAAAGGACCTCACTTTACCACTGCATATCCATGTATGTGTATGGGTTCCTTGGTGCAGTTTTAGAGTTTTTCTCTTCTGTCGGTTGAGCAGTTTCGTGTTCTGTTTGCTGTGATGATTTTTTTAATAGTACAATTAATTTTATCTTCTGTGTTTTAAATTGGTGATATTACATTAAATGTATGTATAAATTAAAAAGTGAGTACCACATGATATAGAAATAGTTTGCAGTTGGAAAAGTAATCAAACTTTATTTCTATAGGAACCAACTCAGGAGTGTATCTCAATGAGATATATAACACAGAGATGCTGAAGGTTACAAAAGTACGCAATACCTGCGTTTGTCCCCTTAATATGATTGCGCTTTGGTTGTTAGTGTTTTATACAGAAGTTACAATTATGATTGCGCTGTTGGTTGTCTAGTGGTTTATACAGATTAAATTATTTTTTTTTTCGTACTTTATAGCTTTGTAAATATATAAAGATTATATTTAAAGTATCAACTTTTTTATATACAAAGTTATTAGTTCCAAGAATGTTGGTTCTTGTATGTGAGGGACTAGGAACGACTCTTTGTTTGACTTTACTGCTTTAAGATAAATGGCAAGAAAATTCTTAACGATATTAATTTATGGGTGAGTCAATCTGGGATGGTGCTTTGTGCAGGTCCATATTGTGCGCCTAGCCTACACATTTCATGTATAGAATATGAGTATACCACTAAAAGTTTTATAGTCACTCTAATATTATTTCCGATATAATATTCGTACCATTGATTAATCTATTTAAGTTTTATTTGCTCCTTTCAAAATTATTTTTTTAAGACTTATTTCTAAGTAATATTGTATATGGTCATATCGCATACTCAGAGTACACAAAAATTGTGCATATGTAAGCTACATACATTAATTTACCTAATTAATTTTTCAAAAATGTATAATGTGGTGGCCTTAAATCTAAAATTTATATTGATGTGATATTTATAAATTTATATTACATAATTACAGCGTACAGTGACCTCGATTAAACCGGGGGTAATAACCGGGGAGCTGATTAACGTGGATCGATCGGACGATTTTTTTCCGAAGAACCGATTTTTCCAGTTGGATTTAAGTATTTTTAACATATGTTATGTACGTAGGTATTCTACTACGGTAGCATCGCCAAGCAAAGCAATACAGAACTGTTGCTTATGACAACAGATGCGCAGTTGTCTCAGGCAGCTGCAGTGGGTGAGGGGTACCGAATGAAACAATGTTTTCGCGATATTATTGTGTGCTATCGTTCTCTCAACCGTTCAATAAAATCAGTCAGTGTACGGATGTGTTTAGATGTCTATGCTAAGCGTGTCGCGTGTCGAATTTGATTAGTTTAGTTTGATCCTGTTCTATTAGGATCGTATTTTATTTACTTTGGGTTGTAATTTTGTAACGTGGCGTACGACTGTCTGGTCACCACGAGGACATGTGTAGTTTATATCATTCAACAAAAAACTATCAAATTATTGCAACATTAGGCAACGGGGAGGGTGCAAAAAGTATAGGCGAAGAGTCAATTCATTGCAGCATGTTAGGGATTTAACAGCAAAGATGGATTTGTTTAAAGTTTGCAAGTGCTGAGAGTATCTTTCGGGCTTACTGAAGAAAAACACTGCATAAAGCACCTTCGAAATTTAAGATACGCTATGTTGGAGGGTTTGGCACGACGTGCTTTAGGTACTTTTATTTTATTTATCCGGTCATGGTGTTAATTTGTGCCGAAAGGCAGGTTTCTTTCAAATAATAAGTCATGAAGGAAAGTTTGAGGTTTCTGGGTGGCTCTATAGATATTAAACAAAGGCGGAATGGGAATTAACTTCATGGGGCGATAAATTGGTGATAAGGAGCTGCCGGAGAAGTTTGAGTCGAGATCACTCGAGCTTGTGTCTGACAGACAACTCATGTGAAACGATTTTTAATACAGACGAACTTTGATCTCTTGGAAATGTTTTAGTCAATCGTCTCAAACATTAGGTTGTAAAACAGAAAAAAATTGTGGCATACACGCAGTAAGGACTCACGATTACATATTGACGCTCACCGCTTAGGAGAAAAAATTAGTCGTAGTCTTGGTAAAGCACAAAAACACAGATCGTTAAGGGAAAGAGGACAACATAGAGTCATACTTCACCAGAAAAGGGTGGGATGAACCAAGTTATTCTTTCAGGAATGGTTTCTCCTAAACATTTTGCTTCCCAATCCGTGACTATCTTAAGGTCACAAAAATTACTCTCCAAAGGCGCTTTATCTTGGACAATGCCTCAACTAGTTAAACAATTCTTAAAAATAGATGACGGAAAAATCGTATGAAATATATCTAAGTGACAAGCATGATCAGCCTAAGGACCAAGGTGTCATGCTGGAATAAAAAAGTTAACAGGAACATCGTTTTGAGAAATGATTTTCTCTTTTTCTTCTATTTCTTTTTTTTCTCTTTAATTTGAGAGCGAACGATCTGAAATATTTTTTAAAACACTTTTCACATACTAGAGCTATTTTGAAGTGATAAGTTGGGGAAAAAAGTAAAAAAAAAAACAATTGGAATAGTGTGGAAGAAATATTTCGACATAGATGATAGTGAGAATTTACGGGGTTTGTGAAGAAGAAATATTCCAATCAATACGCAAATATGGCGAGGCAGTGAGGTGGCGAAAGCGTGCCTACTGAAAACATGATGAGTGGTTCCAAAGTGAAAAGATTGCATCGTTTGAGATGTTTCATGACGAAGAGAATTGTGAAGGGGTATGCGAGAAGTGGAGAGCGAGCGAAGAAGGAGACGAGGAGGAGGGCGCGGAAGTGGCGGCCCAGCCAGGCCGAGACGTATCGTCACCTCCACGGCGTGCATCAATCACTTGGAATGTATTAGATTACTTGGGGATCAGAGATATTTTAAGTGAAAGCTATTGTTACGAAGCTCGGTCATCGCTTGCAAGGAACGACAGAGGTGCAAAACGGAAAAACGATGGATCGACGTTTTCAAAAGTCTGCATAATCGTAATAAACTGCAGTAAACTACTATAAAACAGCGTCGTAAATTTATTGTAAATTATTTTCTTTTAGACCAATATTTTAGTTTATATCGAAAAGAATTCATGCTACACTTTTACCCAGACAGGTACATGTACTCTACACAATAATTAGGCTAGTTATATTAAAACTATGATTCTTGCACATAATAAATTATTGCATTTAGTTTTTTTTCTGTTATCAGCGGTTACAGTGATTTCTTGTAAGTGGCCATTCCCCCCTTACACGGTTAATCGAGGTTTACTGTCAGTTAGTTTGATTGCGACTATTAAAACTATAACGTAGTTTCCAAGAGAAAGCGATAGTTATTAGCTGTGTCTTCGTGCTAATGAAAGCACTATATTGCATCTATATGAAGCGTTGTCAATATAACTTAAACAATCAATGAATTGAAATAATGATGATTTTATTTATAATTAATAATAACTGTTAAAATTGTATTTTGTGACTAGACTTTTAAATAGAAAGTGAATTGTTTTAAGAAGGTAAATTTTTGTATCATTTATATTTGTAGTTCTCTGGCAAAAAATTTACTGATATATTCTGATCATAGATACAGCAGGACACTCTTTGACTTGCTCGTGTTCGCTGGTTCTCGGAAGGTGGCCGATGAGGTAAGGGTATTCTTGACGGGAATCTGTTGTAGAAAAATCAGGAGTAGTCAGGGAGTCCAGCTTACTTCTGTCGATGGCTTCCACAATATCAAGGTTGTGGTTGAGGAATACGAAGCTTCACTATCTCTGCAACTCCTGCACCAACAGGATTTGGTTAAATTTTATGACTAGGGATATCCTTGTATCAACTGCTTGTATAAATATTGATTTTTATTCACCATCGCATACACAGTCAAAAATAACCTCTATATTGAGTTGCACCGTACTTCATAGTATCAACTGCTTGTATAATAATATTTAATTCACATTCGCATACTTTGTTGAAAAATAACTCTATAGTGGTTGCACGTTCACCTCTTGAAATAGTAACAAACGGCACGATTGTGTTATGAGATATTTATAATTATTTATTTGAGTCTTGAGAGAAAGTAGATTAATCCTTTCTTAGTTAGCCTACATTTTAAATTAAAAAGTACATTTAAAGGGCTATCAACGGCTTGGCGTTTCTTGGGGCTTGAGAAACATCTATTATAGGCTTAATAAATATAAATAAACAACTAATAAAATGAAGTTAAATTAATAAGCCAAACCTATGATTTAGTAAACTCTTGTTACAGATTGGAAATCGAATATGTTTCAAGATTACCAAATTAATCATAATAGGCACTGACCTGGTGTGAATTGCCAGCCTCGTAAAGGTTTGTCAGCGGGAATGATATTGAGTGTCGTAGCAGCGCTGTGTGCTGATGGTACGAGAGGTTGGATCCTGGCAGTCCTGTCAACTGACGCAAAGCATAATAGTGTGTGGATAATGGAGCAGCCTTGGATATTCGTAGTGTGTGGCGCTACGCGTCCGAACTGCTTGTCATGCTTTCAGTCTGCTCACATAAATATGATTGTATTAAGGCTTGGACAGAAAATCACTGGTTATACTTATTGATTGAAAACTGCTATTTATTCACATTACCAAACCCCATTTAATTAACAATTCCTTATTTCGTAAATATATTATTATATATATCATATCTATGACAATGCCTTGTGGAGAATTGGAAGCAAAATTAGGCTTTCATGGATTGCTGTAGGAGAAGTACAGCTTAGTATCTAAATGTTGCGACGCAGGGCCTGGTGCGTAAGGATATTGTTCACACGCTGGCATTGGCTATCAATTGCTGATGGCCGATATATGTTGTTTATAGTTGGAGGGAAAAGCAGGTGTCCATTTGGGTCTATAGGGTTGCGGGCTTTAGTGTAAGTCCAATCTGCATTCAAAGAAATTTATGTTATCAGTTGCAATTGTTTTGTGCCTTCTATAAAAAATAAAAATCACAACTATTACTATACACTGGCCTGTTCCCAAGCTAATGTAGCTTAAGTTATAAATTTGAAAAGGATTTACAGCTTCTTTTATATTGAAGTGCCAGGCTGTCAAAAATTTAATGTACAGAGTGCAGGTCTGTGCTTCTGTAAAGATGCTATGGTCCATGTATCAATAACACTATGGAGACTACCTTTTTACATGCAAATGGACATCACACAAAACATACCCCAATACGAAATAGAGTTACCAAAAATGTATAGATACTATCGGTGGTCAGTTTGTCAACCATATAGACAGATGGACTCACAAAGGAATGAACTGTTTACACTCTACCCTACTTACATACAACAGATGTAATAATACATAAGGAAGCGTTAGCTTGGTTTTCGGTTTCATGCATCGTATCTACACATTTTGTACTTGTATATTTAGTAGGTTTGTGTTGTATGTCGTGTTCACTTGTATTGTAGACGGTTTTATGTTGTATGACGCATTACATTGTTTGTTATTAGTTTCTATGCTTAATGTACATTCGCTTGTATGGTAGACGGTTTGCGTTGTATGACGTTACATAGTTAGTGAATTATCCGGTGTTAACTCGTTGATTTTAATATAGATACAATGAAATAAAACTTAACGTTAATAAATCCTTCAATGACTATTATACTTAATTTAATAATATCTTTCAAGTCAATACTCTTATTTAGACAGATTTCACTCTTTATATATTAATTCTTTAGAGATTTAAGTCGAACCCAAGAAATAACTACTGTACTGTTGACTGCGTACAAATAAATGTAAAATTAAATCGAAGTCTGACGTTCACATTTGGTTCTTTTTATGTACTCAGGTAAGCGATGTAGACGTTCATAGTTAATATTCTGTACCTAGTTGAATGCCGTTCATCTATGTATTTTCGATCTTTTATCTTAGATACTGTATTTAATGTACTACGAATTAGGTTCGAGATTGTGTGGAGTAACACTGTATTGCATAATTAGGTTCGTGTTGTAAGACATTCACTTGTAAATGTCTGTAGGTTCGGGTTGTATTGCAGTTCACTTTTTACTTTTCGTAGGTTCGTGTTGTATGCCGTTCACCTAGTATTATAGTAGGTTCATGTTGTATGACATTCACTTGTATTTGTAGTCGGTTTGCGATGTATGCCGTTGCGCCTTGTAAGTGTATTAGGTTCGTGTTGTATGACGTTCACTTTGTATTGTAGTAGGTTCGTGCTTGTATGACATTCACCTTGTATTGGCCTAGTCGGTTTTGCGATGATTGACAGGTCACTTGTATCTGTAGTCAGTTAGAGTTGTATGCGTTCACTTGTTTTGAGTAGGTTCGGGGTATTAGACAATCACTTGTATTTTAGTAGGTTCGTGTTGTATGACATTCACTTGTATTGTAGTAGGTTTGTGTTGTATGACATTCACTTGTATTGTAGTAGGTTCGTGTTGTATGACATTCACTTGTATTGTAGTAGGTTCGGGTTGTATGACATTCACTTGTATTGTAGTAGGTTCGGGTTGTATGACGTTCACTTTTATTTTAGTACGTTCGTGTTGTATGACGTTCATTTGTATTGTAGTAGGTTTGTGTTGTATGACGTTCACTTTTATTTTAGTACGTTCGTGTTGTATGACGTTCATTTGTATTGTAGTAGGTTCGGGTTGTATGACGTTCACTTTTATTTTAGTACGTTCGTGTTGTATGACGTTCACTTGTATTGTATTAGGTTCGTGTTGTATGACGTTCATTTGTATTGTAGTAGGTTCGGGTTGTATGACGTTCACTTTTATTGTAGTAGGTTCGGGTTGTATGACGTTCATTTTTATTTTAGTACGTTCGTGTTGTATGACGTTCACTTGTATTGTATTAGGTTCGTGTTGTATGACGTTCATTTGTATTGTATTAGGTTCGTGTTGTATGACGTTCACTTGTATTGTAGTAGGTTCATGTTGTATGACGTTCACTTGTATTGTAGTAGGTTCGTGTTGTATGACATTCACTTGTATTGTAGTAGGTTCGGGTTGTATGACGTTCACTTTTATTTTAGTAGGTTCGTGTTGTATGACGTTCACTTGTATTATAGTAGGTTCATGTTGTATGACATTCACTTGTATTGTAGTCGGTTTGCGTTGTATGACGTTCACTTGTATTGTATTAGGTTCGTGTTGTATGACGTTCACTTGTATTGTAGTAGGTTCGTGTTGTATGACGTTCACTTGTATTGTAGTAGGTTCGTGTTGTATGACATTCACTTGTATTGTAGTAGGTTCGTGTTGTATGACATTCACTTGTATTGTAGTAGGTTTGTGTTGTATGACATTCACTTGTATTGTAGTCGGTTTGCGTTGTATGACATTCACTTGTATTGTAGTAGGTTTGTGTTGTATGACGTTCACTTGTATTGTAGTAGGTTCGGGTTGTATGACATTCACTTGTATTTTAGTAGGTTCGTGTTGTATGACATTCACTTGTATTGTAGTAGGTTTGTGTTGTATGACATTCACTTGTATTGTAGTAGGTTCGTGTTGTATGACATTCACTTGTATTGTAGTAGGTTCGGGTTGTATGACATTCACTTGTATTGTAGTAGGTTCTGGTTGTATGACGTTCACTTTTATTTTAGTACGTTCGTGTTGTATGACGTTCATTTGTATTGTAGTAGGTTCGGGTTGTATGACGTTCACTTTTATTTTAGTACGTTCGTGTTGTATGACGTTCACTTGTATTGTATTAGGTTCGTGTTGTATGACGTTCATTTGTATTGTAGTAGGTTCGGGTTGTATGACGTTCACTTTTATTGTAGTAGGTTCGAGTTGTATGACGTTCACTTTTATTTTAGTACGTTCGTGTTGTATGACGTTCACTTGTATTGTATTAGGTTCGTGTTGTATGACATTCACTTGTATTGTATTAGGTTCGTGTTGTATGACGTTCACTTGTATTATAGTAGGTTCATGTTGTATGACATTCACTTGTATTGTAGTCGGTTCGCGTTGTATGACGTTCACTTGTATTGTATTAGGTTCGTGTTGTATGACGTTCACTTGTATTGTAGTAGGTTCGTGTTGTATGACATTCACTTGTATTGTAGTAGGTTCGGGTTGTATGACGTTCACTTTTATTTTAGTAGGTTCGTGTTGTATGACGTTCACTTGTATTATAGTAGGTTCATGTTGTATGACATTCACTTGTATTGTAGTCGGTTTGCGTTGTATGACGTTCACTTGTATTGTATTAGGTTCGTGTTGTATGACGTTCACTTGTATTGTAGTAGGTTCGTGTTGTATGACATTCACTTGTATTGTAGTCGGTTTGCGTTGTATGACATTCACTTGTATTGTAGTAGGTTTGTGTTGTATGACGTTCACTTGTATTGTAGTAGGTTCGTGTTGTATGACGTTCATTTGTATTGTAGTAGGTTCGTGTTTTATGACGTTCACTTGTATTGTATTAGGTTCGTGTTGTATGACGTTCATTTGTATTGTAGTAGGTTCGTGTTGTATGACGTTCACTTGTATTGTAGTAGGTTCGTGTTGTATGACGTTCACTTGTATTGTAGTAGGTTCGTGTTGTATGACATTCACTTGTATTGTAGTCGGTTTGCGTTGTATGACATTCACTTGTATTGTAGTAGGTTTGTGTTGTATGACGTTCACTTGTATTGTATTAGGTTCGTGTTGTATGACGTTCATTTGTATTGTAGTAGGTTCGGGTTGTATGACGTTCACTTTTATTTTAGTACGTTCGTGTTGTATGACGTTCACTTGTATTGTAGTAGGTTCGTGTTGTATGACGTTCACTTGTATTGTAGTAGGTTCGTGTTGTATGACGTTCACTTGTATTGTAGTAGGTTTGTGTTGTATGACGTTCATTTGTATTGTAGTAGGTTCGTGTTGTATGATGTTCACTTGTATTGTAGTAGGTTCGTGTTGTATGACGTTCACTTGTATTGTAGTAGGTTCGTGTTGTATGACGTTCTCTTGTATTGTAGTAGGTTCGTGTTGTATGACGTTCACTTGTATTGTATTAGGTTCGTGTTGTATGACGTTCACTTGTATTGTATTAGGTTCGTGTTGTATGACGTTCACTTGTATTGTAGTAGGTTCGTGTTGTATGACGTTCACTTGTATTTTAGTAGGTTCGGGTTGTATGACATTCACTTGTATTTTAGTAGGTTCGTGTTGTATTACGTTCACTTGTATTTTAGTAGGTTCGTGTTGTATGACGTTCACTTGTATTTTAGTAGGTTCGTGTTGTATGACGTTCACTTGTATTTTAGTAGGTTCGTGTTGTATGACGTTCACTTGTATTGTATTAGGTTCGTGTTGTATGACGTTCACTTGTATTGTAGTAGGTTCGTGTTGTATGACGTTCACTTGTATTGTAGTAGGTTCGGGTTGTATGACATTCACTTGTATTTTAGTAGGTTCGTGTTGTATTACGTTCACTTGTATTTTAGTAGGTTCGTGTTGTATGACGTTCACTTGTATTGTATTAGGTTCGTGTTGTATGACGTTCACTTGTATTGTATTAGGTTCGTGTTGTATGACGTTCACTTGTATTTTAGTAGGTTCGTGTTGTATGACGTTCACTTGTATTGTATTAGGTTCGTGTTGTATTACGTTCACTTGTATTGTATTAGGTTCATGTTGTATGACATTCACTTGTATTGTAGTAGGTTCGGGTTGTATGACATTCACTTGTATTTTAGTAGGTTCGTGTTGTATTACGTTCACTTGTATTTTAGTAGGTTCGTGTTGTATGACGTTCACTTGTATTGTAGTAGGTTCGTGTTGTATGACGTTCATTTGTATTTATACCAATACTTGGTATGCTAATTAAGAAACTATTTTTATGTCTCAACTCATACATACGTCATACAAAAATAATGAATTTATTATGTTACTCTGTAGAAAATACATTGTGAATTTCAAAATGTCTTATATTTTTAAGATTTTAATTACTATCTATGTTCCTGAACCAAATAAGTAAAATGAAATTACAGTACATGTGAAATAGTAAAATCTAATAGAGAAAACTATGAATTTTTTTCCTTCAGCTTGAGGAATTTGAAAAGTTTTGATATATTAAGGTATGATATATTATTTTAACTTTCATATTTCCTGGAAGTATGATTTCTTCCCTTGTAACTCATAACATTAACCATAAAGTGCTTGACTATATAAAGTCTTGTGCTAGGCCCGTTTTCAGTGTCTTGCAGACATATTGTAATAAGTATTAACATACTATCTCTAAAATACAATGCATCAAAAAGTTAACAATGAAATGCTGTACTTAAAACATAAAATTCTTAGTTTAACTGATTTTGGAAATAAATTGGTAAAAGTAATATCACAAAAATAATTGTTTAAATATTAATTTTTCAAGTGAAACCATCATTTTACGAAAATGTACTATCAAAATTCTGAAACATACAAAATTTCACAATTTTGTAAGGAATAAAATGATGAATTATAGTATAATTTTGCTCATGAAACTGTATTTTTGGTTTTAAAAAATATATGTGCTAGATCCAAAAAGGCTAAATCTTAAAACTGAGTTCATGTAGAGAAAAATTTCTAATTTGGAATGAAAGGATTTTAGCTTTCTCATATCAATATAATAATAACACACTTATGAAGAAAGCAACAATACATGAAACTGGGCAGCAATGGGAGTAACAAAGTACAGTATTAACATAAGGACAACGGAAGTCACAAGAGTGCAACAACGTATCAGTCACACGAGGGTTAAACAATTAGATAACCTATTGGTGTACCTTGATTAGCTGAGTAGCGTAGAGTGCGATGTATTTGTGTAGAACCTGAGGACCGTGAGGCCTGGCCGTCTCCAAACACTTTGCCCACTGGCCCTGTTCACACAACAAGTCTAGGCCAGATATGATGTCCACATCTGCCAACTGGTCTGCTCTACCTTGCCTCCTCAGGCACTCTTTGTACCTTTCCTCCACATAAACCTCCAGGCTGGAACAGGAACATTCTCTTGTAATAGAAGAAGCAATCTTTCTTGTAGATCATAAAGAAACAAGGATAAGGAATGTGAAGGTATAATCCACGTCATCATTTAAACCTCAAAATGTCTTATTTTCTATTTAAGTGATCTCAATTAGATTGAATATTTTACATTCAATTCAGAAATGTATAACCTTTAGAACTAAAATAATAAGACACTTGCTTGCTTAGGAAAAATTGAAAAAAGGATAATAATACCACTGATGGACATATAGTTGTGGATAGCCATGTGCTTTATTACAACAACAAATGTACATGTTTTAGTGTCAGTTTTCTGCTTTCTGATTAGCAATCAATGTGTTCACTTCCAACAGGAAAAATATATGCCAACTGTCGGCGCATAAATTATGTGTACCTGAGTTTGAAGGTTGTTTACTAAGAAACTAAGAGGCCTATGAAAAATCCAATCACACAATTGATTTTCTCGTTATATTGTACGTTAAGACATAGGCATTATAAAATGTTATTATAACTTTTAACCTAATTGGAACAAAAAGTACTGGAATTTTCTTTGGCTACTACTGGCTAAGTACTGGAACTAGTTTTCACTGGCATCAACTTTAAAATTGAATGGTCAAAAACCCATTAATGTATCGCATTTATATTTTAGTACATGTTTGACAGGAATTTTCAGTATAAGTTTCATCAATTTCAGAATTTTAACTCATCAAGAAAAAAGTATTGATTTCCTGAAACAATTTTTTCTTTACCTCTAGAGGTTTTTTACAATAATGACCAATTCATAATTGGTCATATTGTAATCCTTATGAGATGTTTAGTTACGATATATTATTTTTATATATGAAAGTAAATCAATTTAAAATCCCCACATTTACTAACGCATATAAAAATAACCTAACTATATCGTAACTATATATTTCATAAGGATAACAACGTGGCCAATTAATTAATTTGAAAACCTATGGAGGCCAAGAAAACATTGTTTCAGGAAATTGATAAGAACCTTTTATCTTGAAAAGTAAAATTCTGAAATTTATGAAACATATCTGGTAAAAAGTTATTAAAATATGAATGCAATAAAATAACGGAGAGTAACAAAATTGTAAATTGTGAGCAAATTGGTTTGATGAATAGTGAAAACATTAAAATTCCAGTATTATTTATCCAAATATTACATAACGTACAATTAAAAAGGAAAACAATAATGAAAACTTCACTCGCCAGTTGACATAGGCCTACAGGCCTGTGCGTCAACTTTATTCAACGAGTGAAGTACCGACCGCTGGCTCAGTGGGGATTCGTACCTTGGACCTTGCCCTCCGAAGCCTTAGCCACTGAGCCACCACGCCGGCTCACAGAGGCCAGACATTGTACTCTGGCTCACAGGTTGTACTACTTAGCTAACACTACAATTTAGCCTGGGCCCACCCATACACGTACAGTAGTACTAACCCACCCGCCCTCCCATACACGTACGGTGGAACTACCGACCCGCCCACCCATACACGTAATGGTATTGACCCACCCACCCGCCCATACACGTACAGTAGTACTAACCCACCCGCCCTCCCATACACGTACGGTGGAACTACCGACCCGCCCACCCATACACGTAGTGGTATTGACCCACCCACCCGCCCATACACGTACAGTGATATTGACCCACCCGCCCACCCATACACGTACAGTAGTACTAACCCACCCGCCCTCCCATACACGTACGGTGGAACTACTGACCCGCCCACCCATACACGTAGTGGTATTGACCCACCCACCCGCCCATACACGTACAGTAGTACTAACCCACCCGCCCTCCCATACACGTACAGTAGTACTAACCCACCCGCCCTCCCATACACGTACAGTAGTACTAACCCACCCGCCCTCCCATACACGTACGGTGGAACTACCGACCCGCCCACCCATACACGTAGTGGTATTGACCCACCCACCCGCCCATACACGTACAGTGTTATTGGCCCACCCGTCCGCCCATACACGTACAGTGGCACTGACCCACCCGCCCGCCCATACACATTCAGTGGCACCAGGTGGGTCAATACCACAGCAAGTGGTATTGACCCACCTACCCAACTATACACATGCAGTGGTATTGACCTACCCACCCACACATTCACATGCAGTGGTATTGACCCACCCACCTAACCATACACATGCAGTGTTATTGACCCACCCACCCAATCATACACATGCAGTGGTATTGACCCAACCACCCCACCATACACGTACAGTGGTATTGACCCACCCGCCCACCTATACACGCACAGTGGTATTGAACCACCCACCCACCCATACACGTACTGTGGTATTGAAAGTAGTAACACACACACACGCACTCACACGCACTCACACGCACACACACACACACATGCACACATGCAACTGATTGCAGGGCTTGTCAGTTAGCTGCTAATCATACCAATTACGTGGCTCGGATCCCATATTAAGATGTAAGTCCCTTAGTTGGCCATTTGGCTATTTTCATAAGATATGCATTAAAAATAATTGAGTAAATTATGTATAACATCAGCTGTCCTAAATTTAATATTAAATACATTTTTAAACTCAATATTATGACCTGCTAAGTGGGCGAGTTCAGGCGTGTATGGGTGGGCGGGTGGGTCAATATCACTGTACGTGTATGGGTGGGTGGGTGGGTCAATATCACTGTACGTGTATGGGAGGGCGGGTGGGTCAGACAGAGACCAGTCAGACAGAGGCCAGACAGATTGGATTTTTCATAGTTTCTTAGTAAACAACCTTCAATCTCGAGTACATATAATTTCTGCGCTAACAAGAAGATAAGACACATTTCTAGACATAGTATGAGAGTAAACGGTCTATCAACATCAAATGTATGCAACTAAACTCAATATATTTAATATTTCTTTAAAATGTGTTAGGAGAGATACCTAGGTGCAAATTCTTTAGCCACCTTCTTGGCCTTGCCCCACTCCTCGGCCATGATGAATGTATCGATGGCCTCCTTGGTCATATCTACTGCGAGATAGGTTTGAGCAGCTAGGTTGTGTTGCTTCATCTCCAGTAGTCGTGGACCTGGAAATGCAGCATGTAGTACTTAAGGAACAATAAGTTTAAGTTTGTGCGAGCTGTGGCCGAGCGGTCTAAGGCGTCAGAACTTTGAGCTTGGGTTAGAGATAGCGCTGGTTTGAATCCGACCTAGACTGGAAGATTTATCAGTAATATCCACCTTCTACTGTACTGGTTTGCCCCCTTACTCTGTCTAAATAAGTTCCTCGCACAGATCAATAGTTAAGGCTCTCCTTTAAAAAAAAAACATGACAAAATAAACAATAGTACTCAATTTATACATCCCTCACAAACCCTGCGGTCAGATACTATTTAGTTGCTGTTGGTACTAATGTGCGGTGTATTGGAAATTAAAATGTATTTTTGAGATAAAAACGGAAAACTGGGAATAAAGAGCACTTGCACTAAATCAAAAATATTTTGTATAAACTAAATTAGTGGACTGTATAAAATGATAAAATTGAACTATCTATAAATGTAATACAATGCAATGACCATACTATTTTTCTTAGATCTCTAAAAAAAAGACAATTGCCTAGCAACTACAATTATAAAAATATATGTTAGATAACATTTAAATTCAC
>JAQJVL010009261.1:0-16556 GCA_035578905.1 Stictocephala bisonia
AAAAATTGCCCTTTTTACCTGTACAAATAGCTCAGTAAAAAAGGACAAAAAACAAAATTTCAAAATTTTAAGTGGGGTAACCAAACTAAAAAAAACGAACTCCCCAAATACGATGTGACCGTGTCTCAATCCGGGAGCAACCTTTAAAATATGTCCCCCAACAACCCGGAGAGTATAAACCCAAGACTACACAAAAAGAAATTGGGCCCGTTTTTATGGCCCGGGGCAAATTATGTAAACAGATTAATCAAGGAAAAGAAATAAAAACTAATATTTTTAATTTAGATAAATTTGGTAAAGTACAATTTCGAAAAAATTTTTAAAAATTAAAAGATATACCGTTTTCGTTTTTTACAGACCAAAAAAAATTTTGCCATACAAAGTTTTAAAACCCTTTATACATAAGTAAAATTACTTCAAACAAATGCATTGTATTGTAAAACCACTCACTTTGAAAGAATTTGTACACCCAAAACAATGGCTACACTTTAAAATTAAAAATGGTAATATTAGCCTGACAAAAAATTTATCTCAAAACTCTGTGAAAATAGGGACAAAAAAGCATTGTAAATTTGCAAAATGTTTGGTGAAATAGGGAACCTTTTCAACAAAAAATTCCCCTTTATTCCCGAACAAAACCAAAAACACTAAAACCAAAGGAAACTCAGAGATAAAAAACCCACAAAAACCCTAAAAAAAAATAATAAAAAAGTAAACAGTACCCAAACCAAAATATTAAATTTTCCCCTCAAAATATTCAAAATTTAAAACACCGAAAGATCATTGGGAAAAAACCTTTAAAGGGGTTAAAAACCTAAATTGTTTTTCTAACAGAACACAATATGTTAAAAAACAGATTTTTAACATTTTTTAAATTAAATAATTATTAAATTTAAATAATCAAAAAGCTCGAAAATTAAAAACTTTGAGTGGGGTTTTCCCCTAAAATCAGAAGAAAAAGTTTGAAAATTAAAAAAATTTAAAAAAGGGCAGATTTAGAAGCTTTAAGTGAGATAAATTGTTTGAATTTTTCCCCGCTACTTTTTAAAGAAGGAAAGGAAAAAAATAAAATTTTTTCTGGTTTTTTACAAAAAACCCGCAGCTTAAAAATATGGAAAATTTTTAAAAAGGGTTTAAAAATCAATTAAAATTTAATTTTTCTCTTAAAAAAAGGGGAAAATTTAAATTTAATTTTGGGGCCCGGGGATTTTTTAAAAAAATGTTTTACAACCGCACAGAATTGGAAAAGTTTAAATAACATATTAAAAATCCTGGCTTGAAATTTTTTGGTTTGATTTTTCCCCAACCCAAATTACAGACACAAACAAACGACATGTAAATATAATATCTTTACAAAAATTAATTTGGAACGATTTTTAAAAATATCAGGGGTTTATTTTCGCCTTTTTTCCCGACCATGATGGGCCCAAAAACTAAGCCCTTTAAAAATCAATCACCCAATTGAAATTTTCAGAACAGACGAAAAAAAAAAAAAAAAAAATGGTTTTAGGGAATTTTTTGAGGAAAACATAAAAAAATTTTAGCAAATTTTTTTGGCAAAGGAAAATTTAAAATAAGGTGTTTAATGCCCCTTTTGACAAAAAATTTGAAACTTTTTTAAAGGTATTTTTACAAATTAATTTTTTTATTTTTAATTTTTTCCCCAAAAGACCATTAGGGAAAATTAAGGGGGAAAAACAAGTGGTTTAAAATAAATTTAAAAAAAAGAAAAGAAATTTAAAATATACTTTGCAAAAAAAGCAGAAGGTCAATAAATTTAGTATTACTAAAGTTGTAAAGGAAAGAGAGAAAAAGTTTCAGAAAAAAAAGTAATTAAACAAAAAAAGAATTTATTGATAACCTCATAAAAAATTCAAATAATACCAGTAAAACAAATGGGAAAATAATAAATGATAAAAGGGGAAAGCAAAAAAAATCATGTAGTGGGAAAAACTTTGGTGGAGAATGGCCAGAAAGGGTTTTTTGACCCTAAATTGGTAAATAACATTTTTTAATGAGGGGTTTTTTAAACACCCGCTTCTAATCTGAGAAAAGATATCCCTGAAAAAATGTCCCAAAACCCCAAATGCACAAAGATTCGGGGAAGGGAAATTTCTAAAAAAAGTTTTTCCCTTGTGTTTTAAAGTTTTAGAAAAGGGCATATTAAAGTTGTTGGAGCTTTTTAAAAAAAAAGGTTTTCCGTGATTGATGATAATTTCCCTTAAAAATAATAAAATTTCAATTAAAATCTATGGGTTAAAAACCCGGGAAATACAAATTTAAAATTTTTCGCTTATCTCAGGGATTTTTCCCAAAGGGAAATCAAAAATTTCCCCCAAATTTTTCCCTGTTTTTAAAAAAGGGGGATAGAACTTACAAAATTTAAAATTTTCGTCCCCTCTCAAATACTTCCGGCATTCTCGGGAAAATTTTTGAGAGGGGGAAAGTACAACCAAAATTTTTAAATATTTGGGGAGAAAATAACTTTTTTTGGGGTGACCAACAACATGGTTTTTGGAAGGAAATCAGTAGTAACAGCATTAGTTGATTTTTATTTAATCAATTATTTAAGCAATTGACAAAGGGGATAAATTAAAATTGGAAAACTTATGGACTTCAAAAGCTTTCGATTTCAATTTCACATGTCCCCATTAAAAAAATTAAAACAAATGGGAAATGGAGTTTCTCTAAAAAGGCTTTAAATCATACCTGTCCCGAAAGATTTCCAAAACGTCGAAAAATTTCCTTTAAAAAAAAAGGGGGAAAAAAAAAAAAAAAAAAAAAAAAAAAAAAAAAAAAACAAAAAAAAAAAAAAAAAAAAGGGAAAATCCAAAAAAGTTTGAAAATTGAGCATGGGGCCCCCCAAGGGTCAATTCTTGGGCCCCTTTTGTTCCTTTGGGTACTTTCATGGAAAGCCTAAAGTATTACTAACCCAAACAAAAGTAATAGGGAAATGGTTATCAAACTGATAACATGGTTTTGTTTTGCAGCTAAAACAAAGGGGGGGGGGGGGGGGGGGGGGGGGTGATCTAGAAATAGGCTGCCAAGTAAAATTTTCAAATCTTCATAATTTTTTTCAAAATATTGGTTTTAAACCCTTTAAAAATTCAAAGACCAATTTTATCTCCTTTTTTACAAAAACAAAGGGCATAATTTAGTAGAAACCTCTAAACCCAAATGGGGAAAAAATTTTAAAAAAAATAAAGTACAAAAATTTTGGGGGCCCTTTAGGTCGATGAAAATTTTAATTTGGGACAACCCCAAAAAACTATTGGTTTTTTGGGAAAATAAAAATCCGGGTTTTAACTTTTTAAAAAAATGTCCCTTAAACTTTGCAAAACCCTTCCATTTTAAAACTTGTGTATTAAACCAAAAATTCACTCACATTTATCCCAAGGATTTGTGTTTAAGGGAAAATACACAAACAAATTTTTAAAGAATTTTTTCTCCCCATTGCAAAAAAAACAAAAAGAATAAAAATTTTTAAAAAAAAAATAATTTTGATCAATTTTGAAAACACTTTAAAAAATTTAGGGGAATCTAACAGAGGTTTGATCAATATATTTTTGAATGCAAAATTTTTTACATAAAAAAAAAAAAAAATAAACTGCCCTTTCCAAAAAACCTAACCCTAGCTATAATACCCAAAAGGGAAAAAAAAATTCACATACCACAAAAAATTAAAATTTAAAATTCTATAAAAAAAAAAACTTTTTTTTATTGGGACAAAAAATTTTTAAAAACTTTCCCCAAAAAAAATTCTAAAAAATGAAGGAAAATTATATATAAAATTCAAAACAAACTTTAAAATTTTCTTTCTAACTAAACCGTCATATTCACTGGAAGAGTTCTCTAAAAAATTTGACACTAGTTTTGCGCTAATACCAAAACGAATAACTTTTTTTTACTGTAAATTTTTTTAAAAGTTTTAGATTTGCATTGAATTGAAAAATATTTGGGGCACAAATTTTCGGGAAACCGAAGTACACGAAAAAAAAGATATTTGATTTTTATTAAAAATTGTCTTTTAACAAAATAAAAGAATTTTTTCGGAAAATAACACTTTTAAAGAATCTGATAAGTTTTCACGAATTTAAAAATATGGTTTTGGGCAAGGGTTCCAAAAATGTCTTTTATTTTAAAAAAAACACATAGTGAAATTTCCCAAAAAATCACTTCAGTGGGCATTACGACTTACCCGAAAAGGGCTGTAAGAAGTCTAAAAAAATTTATGAGCTACAGAGACTTCGTAAAGTAAAAATTTAGTTTTGTTTTTTTGGGTTAAAGGGAAAACCATTCCCCCATAGTTAATTTAGCAAATTTTTGTTTCTAGAGGCAAGTGTTAATCCAGAAAAAGGACATTCTTTCCACTGAACTGGCCATTGACACTTTTTAAAAGCCCCCCCCAATACACAGAGACCACCACAACGGACATCATGAGTGTTGGACATTTTTTCATCAATTTATTGCAGTGCACAAACACTCCAAGGGTTTGTGAGGGGATTGGTTCAAATTAGTTTGGCGATGGGAATTTTTATCAGTTTAACACGTAACCCAAAAAAGAGGGCAAGGGGTTTGGGGCATAGTTTCTGTTTTATCGGTTTAAATTTACAAAAGACCCCCGGGGCAGAAACCTAAGGGAAAACTCAGTTCTGTGGTTTTAAGTTTTTAAAAAACTTAAATTGGGGAGATTTGCTTTCAAAAATCAAAATGTTTTCAGACATTAAAATTTCTGATTAAAAAAAAAAAAAAACAATCAAACAACATCCCCCCACAAAAAAAACATTATATCATTGTCCCGAAAAAATCCCACTTTCCCTTTTCATAACATGATGGGCCCCAGATAAACCCAAAAAAATGTCAGAATTTAAAAAAAAACCCCTAAAACCCGAACCCCTTCCTTATAAACAAGTTAAAAGAACAGATAACCCTTTAAAAGAATAGGAATTCACACACAAAGGCAAGGGAAATTTAAAACCATTCTGTTTTTGTTCAAGAGTCCAGTCCCCCTTTCCACCTTAGCTCCACCCTTGTTTTTCTTGAAAACCCCTTTCTTTTCACCTTTCCACCCCCAACTCCCCCTTTTTATCTTGACCCTTTCCCTTTTCACCAAACCTACCTTTATTTAACTTTAAAAAAAGTTTAAAAAAATTTTTTTTTAAATTTTTTTTTCCCTTTTTTCAAAGTCTTTTTTTGGATTAATGTTTTTAAAGGATTAGTTTTTTGAGTTGTATTGCCTTTACATTTAAATGACCCAAAAAAAGTATAAATTTCTTTAAATTTTTAAAAAAAATGCCTACGAAATTTCTAAAACCATTTTTAAAATTGCTGGCCTTCCTTCAAAATGAAGAAGCATGTGTTGAATGGTTTTTAAAACCCGGGTTTGCTCTGTGGCAGGAGATTTAATATTTCATCACTTTGGGGTTGTACCGGGTCGTTTTGACCGGTACATTTTTTTTTTTTTCGTCGAAATCTGCCGGGCTGCCTGATATTCGCTTTTTGCCCGGGGATTTCCCCGTACTTTTTGGGGGCCCTTTGGGTCGGGCCCCGGGCGTTCCGGTTTTTCCCGCCTTCGTCTGTCCCCGGTTGGGGCCCTCATTTTTGGTTTGGTCTACCCAGCGTTAAAAAAACAAAGATACCCAGAGGCCAAAACCCAAAAAGTAATGTTCTTTTGTAAATTTTTAATAACTAATTTACCCTTTTTTGGGGAAAATAAATTTGTTCAATTATAATAATTAATCGGGGTTACTTTGGGTTTTTTAGAGTTTTTGTTAAAAATTTGTATTCTTTGGTTTTAAAATTTTTTAACCCCAGGTTTGAGCCACGTGCTCAATTTTACATTTTTAACATTAATTGCTTTTTTTAATCTGGCTTATTAAAAAATTGTAGTTTCGGGATAATGTTTTGTTGAGGGTTTTTGGTTTTTGGGTTGGGGTTAAACCCAATTTTCCAAGTTTTGTTCTTTTTTCCAATTACCTAGCCTATCTGTACCGTTTTTATTTTCCATGTTATAAACAATTGCCCCCTGTTTTCCATAGCCAAATTTTTTAGTTTGTCATTTCTAGTTCCGTATACGTCTTTTAAAATTTTTTTTAAAATTTTAATTTTGGGTTTAAAAATTTTTCCCTAAGCCAAAAATTAATCTTTTACTGTCTTGTTTGCTCCACTCAAGTTTTATTTTTTTGTATCTTCATGTTTAGTTTTTTCGAAATCCAAAGCCCCCCTTTTATTTAGTTGTTTTGTGTAAAAATTTTTGTTGTGGCTGGACTGTTTTTAATGTGCTGTGGTGTTGCCTTGCAGTCCAAAGGGTCCTCGAGTGGGACATTTTCCCTCAGCCTGTTGTCCGGGGAAAGTTCGACCATCTTCACTGCTAGCCTGGCCTGAGGACCAGGTTGGAGCCTGGAGTCGCCCGCTACCCTCTATACATCTTTGGGGTAGAAATTCTTCCTCAGGTCAGTGCGTTCCTTGTTATTTCCCGGCGGCTGAGCTGGGGGTTTTTGGATGGTCTTATTTAAAAGAAAAAAAAAATGAAATAAAAAGAAAAAAAAAAGTTTGTGGAACTATTTAATGTGGCCTAGGCCTAAAACTGTTACCGGATTGATGCAACACAGCCATGGGGGACCTATATAGTCTTTTATTAAAAAAAAAAAAAAAAAATTTGAAATACCAAAAAAACCTTTTAATGTTAATATTTATTTATATTTATATTTCTTGTTATTAATTAATTAGTTTATTTGTTGTTATATTTTTTTAGATTTTATAGTTGTTAGGTCCCTATGGTTAAGTTATGTTATTTATTTATATTTATATTTCTTGTTATTAATTAATTAGTTTTATTTGTTGTTATATTTTTTTAGATTTTATATTGTTAGGTCCCTATGGTTAAGTTATGTTATTTATTTATATGTTTAGGCCTAGTTATTTGTTATTTATTTTTTTGTTAAGTGAAATTAGGGGTGTTTTGAAGTGAATTTTTACTCGAACGGTACCGTTTTAAATATTTTTTTTAAATTGTTTAATTTTTTAAACTCACCAAAAGGGGTTTAAATTATACTTTAACGTAACTTCAATTCGGAGCTGCCCAGGGATTCCGGCTTACTCCCCTGGCCTCGGTGGAATTATGGGAGTGGGGCTAAATTGCCGGGTTATTAGGGGTTAACGAAATTGTTTCTGATTTTGCCACCTTTTAAATTGTTAATAAATTTTGTCTTACGTTTTGGGTGTCTCTGGCTAGGCGCAGATAGGCCAGAGTTGTTAATTTTGGTTTTTGTAGAGTTTGTTTTTTTGGTAGCGTCTGTATTATATTTTTAAATTTTTTTGTTATCTTGTGATTTATTTTAAGTGCGAGTTTACATTGTGGCCTTCTGCCAGCCAGTTTTGCTGTTTTCTTGAAATAAATTAGTTTTGCTCAGCTGCCGAGTTTTATTTTGGACCCTCCAACAGCCACCCCGTGATCCCATCGCTTGACTTGTTTTGAGCCATCCCCCAGTTGGCACGCTTTCCAGCTTTGGTGGGGGGGATGGGTCTCAACACAAGTAACTTAAGATATTATTTCGCTATTATTTATTAGTCTGAAATGTAATTTTTTCAATTACTCCTCCTTTTTGTTTTTTTGGTAGCTCGCTATAACAGCCATATGATATGATATATATATAGTGATGGACGGGTCTCGAAATTCGGGAAATTCCCAGGAAAATTATAAGTCCTCTTCCTACGAGAGGAATTTTTGTTACGAGCGGGAATTTCCAGTCGGGATTTTATTCAATTTGTTATTTTAGGATGTAACCAACTAATAGTTTTGATCTCACAAAGTTTTAATCGAAATTCATGGTCATTTAGAATGTTTTCAATCATATAAATTAAAGTGACAGGATAATAAAAATATGAAAGACTAGTCTCGATTACTGTGAATGTAATTTATTGCTTATTGTGTGGCAGAGAAGTTACATAGTGACTGACAGTCGGAGTCGACAGTTGGGGTCGAACATAGATGTGACGTTTTCACGACTCGTTCAATTTGACAAAGATTATATTAGTGTACGAGATATCTGGATCAACGATGCTTAAAAAAAACCGTTAAAGTCAAACAAGTTACTGACACCGATGATCCAACCAAACAAATATGGTATAGGACAGAACGATGACCGAATGAGAATGAAAGAAAACTGAATGGGCCTATATTCCAATATTTGTTAGTGTCTGTAACGCAAAAATCCTTCAAACTGCTCCCGAGAACAGGTCACACTTTACTGTCCAACAAATCTTCCAATCCCATGACAAAAGTCCATCTCACTCATGTTGTACGTCACTATGAACAGTTTTGCTCATTTCTGAATTGAAATTATCGTATATTTCCCGTGAGGTGATTGTGATCAGTTTTGGTGTTTAATCTGAGCAGGGGAATCATCCAATGACTTTGACAGAAGAAAATATCGTATCATATCACATTAAAATATCGTGATTGGCGTTCAAGTATCGTGCAAATTAACAATATTTATTTATTTTTAATTGAATAAAAAATAAATAGATATATCCGTAGCCAATGTCAATTAATTATTTAAATAGTTTTTTAATTAGCATAATACATGTTGGTACATACACAGTACAAGTAAACGTCACACAACAAAAATTTATTACAATATAAGCACAGATATATTACAATATAAGTACAAAATGCACAAATAGTAGCGATCGATTTCGGTGAACCATGCTCACCTTCCTCAGATCAGAGGGATTCACACAAGAATGGAAAATGGTGTTTAACAACTCAATTTATAGGCCTATGATCACGTGACCCCATTTGCTGGAATCTTCAAGATGGCAGCTGCTGTGATGTTATTGGTTATATAGAGTAATAACAGATTATGAATAGTAAAACAGTAATATGAATAAGCTGTTATTTTCAGCGACTAAAAGAACAGAAATTAATATATACTACTTTATTGTATCATTATAAATATACTCTGAACATTAATATATATGTTGTAATAATGACCATGTTGATTGCTGTATTATGCTTCAAGACAGTAACGATATTACACTTAATGACGTAGTTACATAACTGTAAAAAATCCTGGATTATTTTACAATACAAGTGAACATCACACAACACTATTTTATTATAATATAAGTACAACTATTAAGGTGACAGATTTCAGTAAATCACGTTCAACTTCCTCAGACCAACCTGAGTTATTGTTTCACAGAAAAGAACTTCGTTACTTAATAACTTTTAAAGTTATAGAAAAAAATATACATAAGTGTTACAGTTTTTACTTGTTATTTATATTATCTGTTTTTAAGTAAAAGTGAAATGCACAAGTAATCCTAACAGTATTACATGTAGGTTAACAATTAATCTTAAGTCAGCTGCAGATGTTATTATTGCTGTTTCTGTTGTAGTTTGTATGCAAGATGAGTATTTAAGATCACTAATATATGAATAAATGCATGTTCTCTCATTGTAGATAGCAATAAATTATTATTTTTACATTTATGCCGTTAATGTGATTAACAAATTTCATTAAAATATGCTATCAATCTTTATTTTGATTTTAAGCTGATTGGTTTGCAGTTCAACTTTTAGGGCGGGTTTCAAAAGGGTTTGAAGGTCAAATGTCTCAGTTAACATTAACGTTTAAGTTAAATAAAGATGCAATCACCTTTATTACCTCTATACACTGCTTTTAGTAGTAGTTGGATGAGAGGCTGTCTCTAATTGTTTAGCCCTGTGAGGATGGTTGTATTCAGCTACTTGTAGGGTAACAATAGCACTCACAAAACAATGTGATTTTAAACTATTGATGCAACAACACATGAGTGATTAATCCCAACAGAACAGAGAATTTTTGATCGTGTGAATGTGATTTCAAACTTTCCACGGTATATTACATAAAGAAAATCGAATCAGATAGGTGGATAATATTTGGAGATTTCCATTGCTCCGAGTGTTTAGGAAACAAACACAATATTTCGATACGTATAACAAACTCTTGTTGTCTTCAGGTGTACTTACTAACTTAACCTACATCTGAAACTGTTTTTTTCTTTTTCTTAACCAAAAAAATAATTACCACTACATGCTTAGATACTACAGATTACTGTTATGAAATTCAAATGTTCTTAAAAAAACTATCACACAACATAATTATACAAAATATATAACACAATATGAAATACAAAAGAAGTGCAAAAATGAAATTGTTCAACAAAACACAGAGGAAAGTATTAAATAGACAAAATATTCAATGATATACAAAATATGAAAAAATTCAACAAAACACAGAGCAAGTTATTAAATAGACAAAATATTCAACTTATCCAACCAGCTTCTAATTTCACTGAGGCAGGGAGGTAGGGATACTCGCACCACTACACTCACGAGACCAACTAACCACGACCTTCAAAGACAAAACAGTTTTTGGCAAAATTTAATGCAGATGCACTACTCAACAACACATTCAGTCATAGTGAAATGCGACGCGAACACATGGCATTACTACACAGAACAATGCGCTGTGACCCACTGAGCAACCAGAGCTGGTTCAATGAAGGAGTAGGGTCCCCTCTCCCCTCCAATAACCGGTTTAAGGCAGATGATCGGACCGCAGCCAACTACTGATAGCGGTCGGATACTTTTTGGACAGACCTCGTACATGTATATCATGACTGTATAGTAAATTAGTATCCTGAGTTTGATTGATACTAATTAATAGCTTCTACGAAATCTAGAGAGCCTTATCACAGTACATTCTACTTCAGTATTGGTCACTCTGTTTATGAATTAGAAATTATTTTTGAATTATTCTAAGATGATCATTTTAAATAATAGGATCTACATATTGGATTATTTACAATAAATTCTTTTTTCCTGTTTTTTTCTGTTTGCAATAAATATTCAAGATAAATTATTTTGCAGAAACCAGGGTGGCTACTCAATCATGTAAAAAAATTCAAGCACAATTCAAGGTTTTTTTCAAGGAGTTTCAAACAAAATTCAAGGCGCACTTACAAAGGAAAATATTTCTGAATCGACATAATCACTCATTATAGATTGTACAATACTATGTATTGTAACATAAAAAACGTTTTATAGCTAGGCATGTCAATAATCTTGTAGGCCATAAAGAAATTGAATTATTGCATATGTATCCTAGGTTTAACCCTTTCGGTACCAGAGCAAAAAGTTTTCTATTTGAAAAATACCGTGGCGTTTAACCAAGGGACTACTGAAGAATACCGAGGCCTTTTTAGCCTAATTTACATTAATTTACATTTTTGCCTATAACTTCCTTATTTTTTACATACACCTGTAAATTTTTTATGTTATTAAATTTAAAAAAATCTGCATCAATAAACATAATAACTTTATGTATAAGTTATTTATTTTGTTTATAAAAATGTTAAAATGTACTTACCAAAAAAATTTTAATAATTTTTTCATTTTGACTTAAAAATCATATTCAAAAAAATTACTAGTCCAAAAACCAGTAACTGCACTAACAACTATAGCTAACACTGAACACAAACACAAATTTTTGTAAAATTTGGACTAAAATTAAGTTCTATTTACAGTAAACAAAAAGAATTAGCATTTGTGGTTCGGTAAGCAAAGTGCGTCGGTAAGCAAAGTTCACTACTCTCACTTGAAAAACTGAATAGCCTAGGTCGTTTCCTATCGGTAGTAATGTTTAGATTAACCAAACCTGATGTTGATGGTTGATCTGGAACATATGAAGGGTCCTTATCGGTATCGTCAACAACAGAACTGTCTTCACTATCGTCTGATAATAATCTATCACTTAGATCGTCTTCGTCCAATAAAACACGAACTGTATTCTCACTTACTGGTGATCTTGACCGTTTCATTTTTTAGAAATTAGCAGTATAACATGATTCACTAATAACTATAACCTAAAATGGTAAGCAGCTGTCGTAATAATAATACAACGACAAACACTTCACTGACGCTACCACTGCCTGAACTGCGCATCGAGCAAAACAAACAGCTGACTTGTCAACACCTTTTAAATCAGAAGCCAAACAATGAACGTTAGTATTTCTCGATCGCCCAGCCCACGTCCTGATATACGGACGTTAGTATTTCTCGACTGCCCAGCTCACGTTCGGATATCAGGACATTAGTACGGAAAGGGTTAATTAGCAGTTACCTAAAATTTTTTATTTCATTGATAAGAAGGCTCCAAATCTAGTGATATGCCTGACTTACTTTAATACAATTTTTACTAATAAGCCTACGGACTATTTGCGATAGGCCCAGCTTTAATTAATTACTGTTAAATTAATAACACGATGAGTTGAAAAAAAACTGGTTTTTTATCTGATAAGTATGTGAAAAAACCCACATTTTTTAAAATCGTTATTTTTTGACAACTTTTTTTCATTTTACATGTTTTGGTAACTATGCAATTTCTTGTCACCTCTGAAAATACAATTTCTTCTTGAAAAAGTGATGAAATGTGAGTTTTTTTGAGGAGGTTGATTTCATCCGCAGAAAACTCTTTTTTAACACAAAATCGAAAAAACTAGTTTTTTACCTGATAGTTAAAAAAACAACTTTTTAAAATATAGTTTTCCGTCAAATTTCTTTTCCATTTCACATGTTTTTTAGGCTGAACACGAATGTATAATTGTGTTTGCAGTAAAATTATTTATTTAGCCTGAAAAATGCATTTTATACTTACCTAACCAAACATAACCTAACTTATCCTAATTGTCTATTTACTCAACAAAAATTCGTAATTTGCGTTAAATTCGGGTGTTAAGCCTCCGTTACGGCTTGCGGCTGTCACTCTGGCGGAAATATAGATGAATTTGGTTTTTGTGATTAATAGCTGTTCTATATAATGATCGCGTAATGGCCGCTAATCGCGATTCGCTGCGAAAGTAGTTTTTCCTTATATCTCAAGAAATACTGGTAATAGAGTTCATATTCAGTACAAAAAAAATTCAGTAAGAAAAAATAAAAAACATGATTAAAATACTATTTAAACTAACAGAAATATGTCAAAAATACTATAAGTTGTGATATCAGTTTTCCAAATTTTTCGGTAAAATACGTAATTTCCGCGAAATGTTTTTTATGCTGATCACGAATATATAATTGGGTTATCCAGCAACATCATTTTTTCGGCCTGAAACATACACTTTTTACTGACCAACATAACCGAACTTATCATGACTATTTACTCAACAAATAGACGTAATTGGCGTTAAATTATTGTGCCTGGCGGAGGTCATTCCGGCAGGAGTATGCATGAATTCAGTTTTTTTGTGGTTAAAATCTGATGTATATAATGATCGCTAATCGTGATTCGTTGCGAAAGTAGTTTTTCCGTTATACCTCGAGAAATAATTTGTATAGACCAAAATAGGGTAATTATGCACTTACTTGCCACCTCTGAAAATGCGATTTCATGTTGAAAAATTGGTAAAATATGAGTTTAAATCTCTTGAGGAGTTTGATTTTATCCGCGGAAAACTCGTATTTTACCGAAAAATCGAAAAACTAGTTTTTTATCTGATAGTGAAAAATCTAACTTTTTTAAAAATCGTTATTTTTCGACAAATTTTTTTTATTTCTCATATTTTTTATGCTGAAAACAAATATATAACTTTTGTTTGTTTTGGTTTTGTAGTAAAATTATTATTTCAGCTCGAAAATGCATTTTTTACTGACAACCTAATTTATCCTAATTGTCTATTTTCTCAACAAAAATTTGTAATTTGCGTTAAATTTGAGTGTTTGGCCTCCGTGATAGCCTGCCGGCTATCCCTCCGGCGGGAATATAATAGGTGAATACGGTTTTTGTGATTAATAGTTGTATATAATGATCGCGTAATGGCCGCTAATTGCGATTCGCCGCAATATTAGTTTTTCCGTTATATCTCGAGAAATATTTGTAATATACCAAAATAGTTTTCAAATTTGTATTCAGCGCACAAAAACACATCAAAATAAAAAAAAAGATGATTAAAATATCATTTAAATTAACGGAAATATGACAAAAATACTAAAAGTTGTGACATTGGTTTTTCGAATTTTCCGGTAAAATACGTTATTTCCGCGGAATAAAAAGCATATCTTGTGAAAATTTGTTTGATGGCAGGAAACTGCATAAATACCCAAAATAGTTTTGAAATTCGTATTTAGCGCAAAAACAACAATCAAAATAAAAAATATGATTATAATATCATTTAAATTAACTGGCAAGAAACTGCATAGTCATGGCAAGAAAATGCATGATAGCCTTGTTGGTTTTAATAAATAATAATTCACACAAAACTAAAACACTTTGTCCAAATTTACGATTAGAGTTAGTAGGCCTAGACCTTTTAAGTCAATAAACTACAACACAAAATGTTCTACACTTAAAACAACATCCAATGAACTTTATATTATTGTTTTTATCCAATAAATTGTTAAAGTAATTCTGCATTTTATTGATAATAACTGAATAAATAAACTGGAAGGTTTAATTAACAAAACACGCTCTTCGCTGGTGAAAAATTACCGTTCACATTATCTCTTCTTGTTGCCGGTAATGGTAAACAAAACAAATGCATCAGCTCATCCTCGCCCAGCCTGTTGTCGATGTATTTTCATTATTTAAAAAGAACGCAACAGTTTCATTGAAACAATAATTCAGCACCAAAACATTTCAAAATTTTGCAAATAGCTGCAGAACAGACAGCAACAGTGAGCGTCATCAGATATCAATAGAACAAAACGAAAACTCCCAAAGTTTTGTCGCAACTTAACCTGCAGCGTAAGTTACAACAGAATGTCAACAAATCTAAGAGGCGACGCTTGACATTGGATTGATTTGCGTGTCTCGGCAAAATGCGGTGGGTGAAGCTATCATATTGTCTGCAACAGCTTCATTTAACTGTTTCGACGTCAAAACTGTTTCGGTTGCAACCGTTTTGTCAAACTATTCCATGTTTATTATTTTGAACATATCAATGTGCCGAGTCGACTCGTGTCTTATCATACGAATATTGACGAGGTTTCCCGAACTTATCGCTTGAGTTTAACTGGAGCCATGAAGTCCGAACCTTACTGCGGTACCGGATTACTCTCGTCTCGCTCGACGAGAATTCCCGATGGTTACCGAAATTCAAGCATATTTCCAGGTTTTTTCAAGGCGCCGAAAAAATTCAAGCATAATTCCAGGTTTTCCTGAAATTCCCGCTGAGTAGCCACCCTGAGAAACTTCTATTTAGGGGTCGTCCCTAAATTAAGTAACACCTAAAGGGGACAAGGGGGTTTTCGGCAGCGTTATGTACCGTTACGAGGGAGGGTGGGGGTTATACGCAGCGTTACATAACTATTAAACATTTGCAATTTGTTTAAATTCAATCATCATATTTTATTGTTTTTCGCCACAATAAAAGATTTTTATTAAAGATATTAGATATATATTCCCCCCATTAGAAAACAAACAAAAAAGAAAGTGTAAACAATGGCTCTATCATAAATAAAAATATGCCATTGTGATGGTCATTTTTTTATAAAAAAAAAAAAAATTAAAAGGTGGGATGGTAACAGCATTACTTTATTTTTGAGGGGGTTAATATTACCGTTACAAGTCTGTTACATGGGGGGGTAGGGGGTCTGAAAAGGCCGGTTTTAACGTTAATTTAGGGCCTTTTCAGCATCTTAATCTCATCATTGTTTATTATGTCTTATTTTTCATGTTATTAATCATGAAACTTGTAATTCCTGTTACAAGTTTCACAAAACATTTGTTTATAAGAGTTGCCCATTGAAATAAATTTACTCAGTTAAATAATGTTTATACTAAACAGCAATACTGACAATTTAAATATTTTAAGTATATTGGTTTATGTATTCAACCTTCAAGACTGAAGAGTCTTAAGAATATTATAAAAATATTTTACCTATTATTCCTAGAACCGGTAATAAATCTTGAGCCCTGAGTTTTAGCAAAAGAGGGTTGAGGAGCAAGACCGTTGACTGAAAATACACTACCAAATTCAAAATAGGCCGGACTTGTTGGTGCCCAGTGTGGTAACATGCTTGAATAATATGGCTGTTGCTGAAATGTCTGAAAAAAATAAAAAACAATATAAAATTAGTAAAAAAAATCATAATTGATAACAATAACTTTACAAAATGTGTGTCTTAGTTTTACTCAACAAAGATGTATTTAAATCTATTTATCCTCTGAATACATTCCATAATCCCAACCTCATTAACATGATGAATATGCATACATAGATATGATTTAATTAGCAGATTATACATAGTTGTTAATATTTACAATCTTAGAAAAAATAGATTTATCGGAGAATAGGGTTCTGAGCCTAAGCTTAAGCATTGAAAAAAAGCTAATGAGCTCAGGCCTGATATTACAGTAGAACCTCGTTTAACCAACGTATAAGGACCGTGATGACATCGGATATGTGAAAATGTTGGATAATAGGCGGACAACAACAAGCGACTAGCAACACAACGTTCCCGGGCAACGGCTAGCCTCACCCTGAATAAATTAAAGGAGATTAAATTTTTT
>JAQJVL010009262.1:0-16585 GCA_035578905.1 Stictocephala bisonia
GTAAGGCTAGTTTTATATCCCCCCCCCAGGGAAAACCTCAGATATAGAACTGTATGACTGCAACAATTAATAGAATACTGTCCCAACTTTATACATACAGCAGAGTCTTAATTAACCTATGTAAATGGGACTGACATCACCTCGGATATGAAAAAAAAAAACATGGTTAATACAAGATACATAGGCTTTTAAAGGTTGCAAAGCAACAGAAATGCTGTTTAAACAAAGATATGAACTGTTTTGTTATTCTCAAATGATGTTTTTAAAAAAAAATATGGACAACTTTTTTTATTTGTGTTAGTTGTTTCATTTGTCACACAACATTGACATTCAACAAAGAAAATAAAGTAGCATCACTGTGTAGCTCTGAGTAAAGAAAACTGTGATTGTAGTGGATGCTCAGTCTATGCTATGCTGACATTCCCGGCTGCGTCATGCACCAATGAAACACCATCAAGAAGAGGAAGGGGTTAAAGATTAGCATATAATTTTTCACAATAAATAACTCAAGTAATCACTTTATACAGGGTGTCTTAAAAGTCCCACCCCCCCCCTATTAACTTTCTTATGAATACAGATAAAGTGATTTACTTCTGGGAATGTTTATATGACCAACTAAGGAGTTTTTTTATGTATGCAAAATTTTTACACCCCCTCTCAAAAGGGGGTAGTTTGGGGGTAAGTCAAAAATTTTTAATAGGAACCCCTATCAAATGACACATCATTTTAAAGGTAATATTAAAAGAAGAAGAATGGCGGAAACTAGAGGTCTCTAACATTAGTCTATCAAATTTGGTGGCAGTTTAAAGTTGGAATTATTTCATAAAACCCCCGCAGATTGTTACATTTAAAATTGTTGTAAGGCAGACAAAACATTCACCCACCAGTTAGTTTTTAGAACTGATGACACCTAATCGTAAAACAAGTTATTACAAGAATCAACAAACACCAAAAACCACAAATAACATAGCATTTATTTGGTTTTGGTTTGTCTGACCAAAGTCCCAGGTTGCCCTACTGGACTGGCCCTACTGTAAGGCAGACAAAACATTCACCCACCAGTTAGTTTTGAGAACTGATGACACCTAATCGTAAAACAAGTTATTACAAGAATCAACAAACACCAAAAACCACAAATAACATAGCATTTATTTGGTTTTGGTTTGTCTGACCAGTCCCAGGTTGCCCTACTGGACTTTGGTCAGACAAACCAAAACCAAATAAATGCTATGTTATTTGTGGTTTTGGTGTTTGTTGATTCTTGTAATAACTTGTTTTACGATTAGGTGTCATCAGTTCTCAAAACTAACTGGTGGGTGAATGTTTTGTCTGCCTTACAACAATTTTAAATGTAACAAGCTGCGGGGGTTTTATGAAATAATTCCAACTTTAAACTGCCACCAAATTTGATAGACTAATGTTAGAGACCTCTAGTTTCCACCATTCTTCTTCTTTTAATATTACCTTTAAAATGATGTGTCATTTGATAGGGGTTCCTATTTAAAAATTTTGACTTACCCCCAAACTACCCCCTTTTGAGAGGGGGTGTAAAAAATTTGCATACATAAAAAACTCCTTAGTTGGTCATATAAACATTCCCAGAAGTAAATCACTTTATCTGTATTCATAAGAAAGTTAATAGGGGGGGGTGGGACTTTTAAGACACCCTGTATGATTACTTCAATTGGGATGTATAGAAGAGCCTTTTAAGAGTAAAAGCGATATCAAACCCATCAGATTGCAACATCACAACAACATGCCTTGCTGGTTTGTCCAGTGTGTGTACCAATTTATTCTAGTATTCTGTGTCAACCCTAATATACCAGCCCCCTTAATAACAGTAATACCTAATTACCCCCAACATGATGTAGTAATACTAGACTTAATTAAATTGTTTTATTATTATCAATCATCTTTCAATGTTGCTCAAAATTAGTGGTTAACTCAATAGAAAATGATTTGGGACGAGTGTTTAATCCTGAATCTTGGTTAATCGGGGCTTATATGAACACGACTGTATTACAGTAATTATTATTTTCAGTTTATATTGTTATAACTATAAATCCATTAATTTAAACAGCGTTGTTTTTAATGTCGTACACTTCACTTTGTTTTATTTGTAATAGTAGTGAGATGTGAAAGTAAAGCACAACCTTGACTATCCGGCCTTGATTTATCCGGCTGTCTGTATCAACCAGCTTGACAATCAGATGAAAATACAGTACGGTCGCGGTAGTCTGAATCACGCGGTATTCCGAACAACCCTCCCAGTCACTTGCAAACAGCTGTTTTCGTTGCATTTCTCAACTTGTTAGTTTTGGTTACAGATAGTAACACTGAAAGTACTGTTGTTCTAATAAGTGGCGTTCAATTACTCATTAGACTGTCAAATAAACGTAAACAGACAACTTTAAAATTATAGATTACTTTAATAATTAGGTAAAATTGAACTAGTTTAAATTGTTTGATTTTTACTTCCTGTATATAAACAATTAAAAAAAAATATAAACATTTTCTTATAAGAGAACTCGGAGGTTTTAACGAATACATATGTAAATAGTTGGATTTTTCATATCTGTACTTGTCTAGCTTATGATTATGTTTATAACATATATTTTAGTTTATTATTTCATTAAATGGTAATTTTATTGAATAATTAGCATTGTTTTCTCAAGCCTAATAGTCCGAATAATTTCATAATCTGAACAGGGCCTTGCAAACAAATATTCGGATTATTGCAACCATACTTTTTATTACATAAAATTAAAGCTATGCGGAAGCGGCATTTAGCCCTACAACACTGATTTTTGCATCTTGAATATTGCAGGCACTGATCTTTCAACTGCTGCATTACTGGTTGTCAATGCATAATGTACCTAAAAATCTGAGCTGCCAATTTGTTTGCTTCTGTAACAGAGCAGCTGGAAGAGACCATTTCTCATATGGGTAAGTGAAAGAGTTCATTACGTACACACCTTTGGCATTGTCAGTCTTTTGTTTACTGTGGCGGAGTGAAACACATTCTCATTTCTTTAAAGGATGTATTTAGTGTACATCCTTTTAAAATCACTAAAATTACACTGTATAGCAAGTTTTTATCTTAATACTATACAATAAATTGACATATGATGTTAGAATGTTCACATCTGCTTCTGGATGGTTTTCTTCAGGACAAAGGCCTCTGAACATGACGCTAATGTAAATCTACATTAAAATCATGTTTTAACATGCAAATCAGTTGAACAATAAGGGTCTAGGGTTAGCTACAAAATGGAAAGCAAATTCATTGACAGCCTTCCCACCCGTCCTAATCTCAAACTGTTGTCAACCCTCTTGTCCACCGTGACTCCTAAATTGGTGATGAACCTTCTGCTCAACTAAAAACGTCGACATTGATAAGGAGTTTTGACAAACTGGACAAATCGTTAACTAAATGTTTCTCTGGAATGCGGAATTGCTTTCAATTAACTTTGATGACCCTGTCACACTCCTACATTTCAGACTTTCTCGTAATCCACATGGTATATGCTGTCAGACATATACAAAGCTGACAGTTTCTTAGGTATAAACTGTACAGAAATTCATCCTTTGTAGTTGATTACCTTATGATGGGTGGTGGAATCTGTTTCCTCTCCACCACTGGAAGGACGAGGTGAGTCAGCAGCAGCAAAGAGTTGGGCAAGTGAGGCGCTAGGGGCAGGGAGTGGAGAGGGTGTTACACGTCGAGGCTTAGGTCCAGGCTTACGCCGAGCTAAATAATTGAGCAAACAGAAAGAATTTTTTAAAATAATATAAAATACAACAAAATCTATCATCATACCCAAAATACTACAATTCAAGAAATCAGGTAATTCCATGTGCAAGAACAAATTGACCAACTCACCAGGAATTTAGTTGGTTACTTTTATAGGCTTTCAGATAAACAATCCTTTAAATTATTTTGAGACCAACTTCCAATATATCAGAAATCTTAGTTGTTCTAAAGACAGATAACTTCCACTTCATTGGAGGCTATGCAGTAATATTTTTATCAAACATTTAGTTTTTTTTTTTTTTTTTTTTTTTTTTTTTTTTTTTTTTTTTATAATGTTGATGAATAAAAATAGGAAACAAAATATAACAGATTTCAAGTAATACAATATATGATTTTGTAAAAATCTATGTTTGATCAAGTATTGCCGTGTTCTTACTACCACCATGTACAGCCAACAGCTGTTTATATCTGACAGTTGTGTTTACATTTGAACTGTGCTATTTACATTATTGTCTTTGTAATTTTAGTAGTATGCGTATTTGATTTTTTTATATGGTTTTTGTGTATTCTACATTGAACAAACTTTTGTTATTTTATGGTTGTATACCATAACAGCCAAGATTAATTTAAAATTGCAATTTTTAAATATTTGCTTGAACTGCAAATAATTATTAATAGTTCTTTACTGCAAAATTTCTCTGGAATAAAACGTTTCTAAAAGTTTAGAAAAATATTCCCTTGAAAAAACATGTAAATTTAATTCCCAGTTATTTTTACTATTGGTTTGAGATGTGTGAATGTTCAAACTTACTTATAGTTATAAGTAGGGGTATAATAGTTACCAACAGATATTTTCAGCTAAAAGACCCATTTTATAATAATAATAGTCTTTTAATTTGTCTTCAAAACTTTACAAGTTATAGACAAAGTCATTGTTTCAGGTTAAAACTAGGTCAAAATAATTTTAATGCGAAGAAAATAAATACAAATAAAGTAAATAAAAATAAGAATAATAATGCATAAATAAAGAATGTAGACAGGTTCATTAATAACTTGATATAAAGTTTCATATACTAAAAAGATATATTACCTATATTAAAAATTTGTCTAAACAATAAAATGTATTGTTTAGTAACCAATAGTAAAATTTAAGGTTTCAGGAAGTTGTATAACCTTACAGACAAAACAACATTGTCTAACGATTTATTCAGGCGTAAAAACTTGACAGCTAATAGTTTTTATTTCGTGTGTTGTAACTATGGTTGTCATAATTAAAATTTAAAAAATCTGGGTGCTTTAAAATATACAATTTTAGGTTATATAAGTATATATTAAATACAGACTGGATTTGCAAATCTATAAAAATTGGTTTACAATGTCCCCCATATTGATTGTCAACCTTCTTCTGGAAAGTCAATATGTCTTGTATTTTTGGTACAATTACTCCAAAGAATAATCCATATCTTAGAATAGATTCAACGTACCCAAAATAAGGGCTCTTTACAACATTTTTCGGTATTACGCCAGTGAGAGGCCTCAAAGATTAAATTACACTTGACTATCTACAGCTTATATATTCAACACGAGAGTTCCATTTTAGCTGTTTATCTACATGAATGCCCGAAAACACAGAAGAGTTAGCAAAACTGTCAAAATTTTGGCTTATTATTTTAGAAATACTAGTTGAATTGAATGAAATGTTTGATTTTTTCCTGTCATGGCAAGAATCTATTTGAGTAAAACCAATTTATAACACAACCAGTGCACAACCTGTGGTTCCACGGAGTAAGGTTCGTAATGCAGGTGCGCGCCACACGGTACTGCGGGGATAATGCCACAGACTGGTGTATTGCTCAGTGTGAGCTCAGCATCACGCTGGGGAACTTCATATTCGGTGAGCGTGTTGTGTTGTTCCTACTCGACCTTGACGTGCAGTTTGTTTCAGAGTCCTGTATTTTCGGCCTGTGCTAATTGTGTTCATTGACTTTCAAGTTTGTTTACGTGTTAGTACAGTTATATTTTGTGTTGTATATATAATTTTGTTCTATTACATTAATATTATTGTTTTGAATTATTGTTTTATATTATATTTGACAAGTTCCACAAAGACCAGCAGTAAAGCCTGTCATTCCAAACAATGTACATAAATATTTTTTGTACTGTAACAAAAACAGTATTTTATGTGTTTTTACGTGTATTTGGTGCAATTTCGGACGTTATATACACAGAGTGCATAACAAAACCGGCATAACATGCTGACCCCGCGGATCCGTGGACCAGACTGTGACGTCACCTATGGAGCCATTTTGGATGACAGACATATTTTTTGGCCATAAACAGTTTTCTAATGTCATAAGGAAAGTTTATCAAATTACTTTATATTTTAACTCCTGGGGTGATATATATGTATTTTCTTTAGCAGTCAACGTGTTAACGAATCACACAGTTTCACTGACTAAATTTTCTAAATAATCTATATTTTTACTAAATTAAAAAAAGGTTGAGTCATTTTTGTTAAGTACATATTTTTATTTCACTGCTAATGGTACATCATGTTCAAATGTCCTAGGATTGAGGCCTGTGGACTCCCCACTGTACAACTGCTTCTTTTGGCCAGTTTCCATTTACTTGTACAGCCTTCGATTTGTTAAATAAGATTGAAAAAAATTTTGCACAGAGCCGTGGAAACCATAATATTTAATTGAGAGTTTATCACCATCAACACAGTCAAAAGCCTTGTTCAGGTCACACAGGGTGGCCTGAGTAAAAGTTTTGTCTTCAAATGCTAGAATAAATTGCATTATAAATTTATCTAATGCATCAATGGTAGATTTGTCTCTTGTAAAGCAGAATTGAGTATTAGAAACCAAGGTGTTAGTTTCAAGGCATATATACATCTGTTCAAAGAACAAGAGTTCAATTAATTTCCCTACAGTTGGATTAATAGATAAAGATCGGTAACTATGGGGTTGGTCCTTCAAAATAGCCTGATATTTCTGGCTTACCCTTTGCATTATAGGCCGGTCTTAAAAGGGTTAGCACACATCCCTTTTTCATGTTAATAATCTTTTTAAATGCACATGATTTCACCCATCCTAAAACAAGATTTCTTTCACTGCATTTTTGCCTAATACAAAATTTGACTTTCAAGGAATCTCTCAAAAGTGACATGGTTTTTTTATATTTATTTTCCTTTCATAATGGAACCGATATATCGGTAGTTTTTATATACATTCTTTGTGAAGATATTTTTTTAAATATTACATAGAAAAGCTTTTTATAAAAAACTCTTAACAAGTCAACAGATTATAAAGCCTTTGGAAAAGGCTTACAGTCAGATTTATAGACTACAGATAACACATGAGTAATAATAATGAAGTTGTAAACAGAAAATAAGTAAAAATGTAATATTCATGTAAATATAGTTTTAGTTCTTATGTAGTACACTAAACTAAAATTATTCCTTAAAATTATGGAATAATTTTTTCCACTATAACTCACAACTTAGTGGTGATCAGTAAGACAAAGTCAAGGGTTTTTTTGTACTATGCAAAAAAATCCTAAACATCATTTTTTTATCTTTTAACAAACAGTTTTAGTTGTCATATAGTACACTAAACTAAAATTATTCCTTAAAATTATGGAATAATTTTTTCCACTATAACTCACAACTTAGTGGTGATCAGTAAGACAAAGTCAAGGGTTTTTTTGTACTATGCAAAAAATCCTAACCATCATTTTTCTTATCTTTCTTACTTCTAAAATATTATTGCAAACATTAACTGACTTGTAAAAATTAACTTGCATTTATCTCAGAGTAGATTATCCTTGTTAGAAATCTGTATTAATTTTGTGTTAAATCATGCATATGATTTTTGCAACAGATACAGGGCTAACCCAAGAATAGAAAAATATCTTTAAAAATTAAAATAGACAGAGATGACTGATGAACGATCATGGAGGGGAGGGGAAAGTCTTTGTCATCTGCAGGGGCAGAGACAGAAATTACTGACTTATGATACGGAGGAGAGGGGAAAGTCTTTGTCACCAGCAGGGGCAGAGACAAAGATGACTGACTAACAATCACTGAGATGAGGAGAGGGTCTTTGCTACCAGCAGGGGCAGAAAAAGAGATGACTGACGAACGATCACAGAGGGAAGGAGGTCTTTTTCACCGGAAGGGATAGACACTGAGATGACTGACTAACGATCACAGAGTGGAGGTAAGGTCATGGTCACCAGCAACAAGTGCAGTGTAAGAGATTTGTTGACAGTTCTCAATTTGTCGTCTTTAAAGAGAACATTTTGCTGTCTTTTTAAATTTAAAATAGCAAATAAGGGGAAACAGAAATTTACACTATTGGTCTTATGATTAAATATTAAAAATCAATAATTGTATTTATTTAATTAATATTCAAAATTAAGATAAAATTATTAGAGGTACAGATACTGGTAAATTTTCGAAGTGAAAATATAAACAAATACCTATTATTTATTTGACATTAAAACCTTAATACTCCTCTCAAACAAAGAGAAGTAATTTTGTATAGTAAGGCAGCAAACAGGACCTTATTAAAGGCAGCAAATGGTATTCTGCAAACTAATCATACATTTATTTGTTTAAAAAACAAAAACTACAAGAATAATTTAAACATTTAATTTATTCTTAAGGTATCCAGAATCTGGCTCGAACTCAAACTTGCTTCTACTTTTTAATAGTTAATTCTCAATTCGCTTCTATTTTTAATAATACTTCTCCTCACAAACATCATTTCATTTTTCTATTTTACTGCAGTGTCTATGTTTTTAATTATAACTAAAGAATTTATAATATTCTAAAGCCAACCCTCTATACCAACAAATAAAATTAATTATTACTAACAATTCAATAGATCACTAGCAAACATAAAAAATTTAATTAATGACATTAAAATCAAAAGAACATGAATAAGATTGATATTAGGGTTTAAGCTTTTGCATTCTTAACTGAAAAGAAATATTTTTATTTTAAAATTTTTCCCAACCCGAAAATTTTTTTTTTTCCAAAAAGTTTTATCCAAACCAAAATTAAAAAAAAAAAAAATTTTTTGTTTTTTTAAAAAAAAAAAAAATTGTAATGATTTTTTTTTCAAAAATCCAAAAAACGAAAAAAATTTGATGAAGGGGGGTTTTTTTGAAAAAAAAGCAATTTTTTTTAAAAAAAATTTTTTTTTTGTTTTTTTTTGAAAAAAAAAAAAACAAAAAAAAAAGTTTAAAATAGGAAAATAAGGGGGAAAAAAAATAAACCCCCATTTAATTTAAAAAATAATTGTTACTAAAAAACCAAAAAAAATTCCCCCAAAACGAAAAAGCAAAAAGAATTTTAAATTTTTTTTAAAATGTTTATTAAAATTTTTTTAAAAATTTTTTCCCAGTTCCGGGCTTTTTTTAAAGCTTTTTTGGAAAGGGTTTTTTAAAAAAAAATTAAAAAAATTTTTTTAAATAAAAAAATATTTTTTTTTTTATTTTAAAATTTTTGACCAATAAAAAAAAAATTTATAATTTAGGAAAACATATAAAAAAATTTTTTAACTTCCCCATTTTTTTTTTTTTTTTTAACCAAAAAGAATGCCTTTTTAAAGAGAAAAAAATCTGTTTGTTTGATGTGCCCATTTAAAAAACCATTTAAGAAATAAATCAATTTTCAGGTCCTGAAAAAAATTAATTGGCACATTTTTGAAAATTCTGGGTTTTGGGGTTTTACTCTCCGGTAAAAAAAGGGGATTTTTTTAGATTTCCATCCAAATAAAGTTTTCAATGAAATTATACATTTTTAATAATATTTATTAATTAATAGAAAAAAAAAACAGGAAATATTTAAATTTTTTTGATAAAAAAAAAAAAAAATATTTTTCAGGGTGTTTTGGTAAGGACTTTTTTTGTTTTTTTAATTTTCAGCTTCCAACTTTTAAAAGGGTCTTTGTTCAATTTTCCCAAACAGAGTCGTAACACATTTTGAAAGGATCAGCTGATAACCACAGCTGTTAATTTTTCATTGGGCTATTAATTAATAACACTTTTAAGGAATAGTCCATCTTTGTTTTTTAACAATGCTACATTCGCTCATCTATACTCAACACTTCATTCGAAATCATATTCGCCCATTCTTGAGGGAGTCTTAAAAATAAATTTTTTAAAAATTTTAAAAATTAAAAAAATTTTTTTAAAAAAAAAAAGAAGATATGGGGTTGAGAAGAGAGCGCTTTTCCTTTGGCACTGTCTTTAAAAGTGTTGGGTTTTAATTGGGGGTTTTTTGTTTGGGTAATAAAAAAGAGGGATAGAGGGGAAGGGTTATATACAACTAGTGCCCCCTCAATTATTTAAAGTAAAAGGAATTGTATTAAAGGGCCAACCCAAAACATAAAAAATTATTGTTTTCAAAATTTGGGGAAAAATCTAAAAAATATTATTTACAGACTTGAAATCGATTGCACAGACTGGGATTTTGATTGCATTTCTAAAAGACCCCATAAGGGAAGATCTCAAAACCTAGAGCGGCAATAAGTACACTTTAAAATTTATAAAATTAACCCCTCCACCCACTGTACATGTTAAATGGTATTTGGAATCCCCCCCACCCCAACACGTTTCAGTATCGAACTTCCCTCAATCCAACAGGGAGTACTAAGTTCCCCCCCTAAACGAGCTAAATCCGGTTTGTAACTTCAACAATTGAATGAATACCCGCTGATTCCCCCTGAAAAAAAAAAAATGGGCAATCATTAACTAATGTATCCATAGTATGAACTTAGACTCCGTAGTCAAATGTCTATCGTTTGCCATTTGCCCCTTAATTTTTGTGTTGCTCTTCCCACCTCCGTGCGCAAAGTGACTCAAAATTCATTCCTTGAGAAAAGGGTTATTCACCCCATGACGTTTTTAGGGGCTGAGCTAGAAATTGTTTCGGCCGTCAAAAATATCCCAAGTTGGTTTTTGGCAAAATTTTGTTGGGGATGAACTGTGAAGCTAGTCAAAGATTGGTTTTTTAGACTTAAATCCCCTGAAAGCTGGGGATATTTTGCAAAATTGGAGATACACAGTAGAGGGGTCTTTTTGAACTCTCAGATAAAGGGGCCCCTTTTGTCTTTAAAAGGGGGAGCTATGTTGCAAACCACGAAAGCCATGGTAGAGGGGAAATGTTTTTTTTAAACCTCATGGGGCACAATATTCGCATGGATGGAACAACATCTCATATCAGTTTAGCAGCTCCAGTCTCCGGCTGTGCTAAAACCCCTCTTCTCCCGTCCCCTGTATATTCTGTCTTCCTCAATTTGTTGTAGCTGCGTCTTTTGTGTTTGAGATTTTGCCCTTTCCCTTTTTGACGTCCCTCCCCTTTCTTTTTGTGGGCTCCGAACTCTTTTTTGCCATCAAAAATTTTCTTTCCAAAACCCCAATTTTTCACTTTCCTTCCTCCTTCTTCTTAATGTTTAAACCACCCTAACCTTGCCCTTTGATCTTTTCCCAACTGCCTGTTACACCCCAAATGGTTTCTTATGTCTGTATTTCTGATTTACATGTTGGTCTTCTGCAAAAATGTCCTTAAAAAATTTTATTTGGATGTTGGATTTTTCTTGGTCTTTTTTTTTCAGGGTGGGAAGTTTTTAGGGTCTAAATTAAAAAAGGCATAAAATGTGTATTTAACATTTTTGATTGGCTATTCTTGGTACTTTTCTATGCCATAACAAACTTCTGACTGGTGGGGAATGTGGCTGCTTTATTTAGTCTTTTTGACTCAGTGTATCTGTACCATTTTTTTGTTGTAGTACCTGGATAAACGAAAGGAGACAAGTTGTTACAGAACTTGTTTACTTTCTCCCCCCAAAGACTAGTTTTTCTGCATATGTTAGTTTGGTTATCACTTTGCTGCTATTTTTTGTAGTGACTTTTAAAAAGAGAGATTGATCGAAGTGATCCCAATACTGTGGTTGCTCATTGTGTTTCAGCCCAAACCCCCAAAAAAAGTTTAAATTTTTGATTAGCTAGTCTTTATTCAAGTAGAAGCAAAATAACAACTTGTCTTTGTTGAATTGGGCTTAAACTTCCCGGTTCTAAAATAGTTTTTTGAGGGTGGGAAAATTAAGAGTAAGTGCGTCTTTGTTTTTGTTATGTCCTCATGTTGAGTTGTAAGAGCAATACCATCAGCATATAGAATTTTCTGTTTGTTTGGTGGAAATGTCGGGAAATATACATCGTATAAAAGGAAGCAAGGGGCATTACAATTGAAAGTGGGCAGTCAACATTAAGTCCTAAAGAATTTTCTCGTGACCGACCACTTTAATTAATCTTTTTGAGGGGGGAATTCAGAATTGCAAAAGTTGAGGACACAGAATTAAGTTGTAAAATTTTTTGCAACAGGCCTTCCTCCCAATTTTTGTCACGGCTACTGAAATTGCTGCTGTTTTTTTTTTCTCTTTATTTTGACATCCATTCTTAATTAAAAATATCAAAGAAAGAAACCCGTCACAGAAAATTTTGACCCGGTCTGGAAAAACCCTCTTGTTCAACGGGATGCTGCATGAGAATAGGTGTATTTTGTTATAAATCAGCCTCTCCGCAATTATAACAAAAATTTAAAAGAGCTGTAGGGCGTGTTTTTGGTTCATCGGTTCTTTACCCGGATTCAAAACAGCTAATATTTTTCGTATATTAATTACTGTAAAAAAATATGCTATATTGTAATTTGACCAATTTTCACTTTGTTTTAAGTAAAAATAAAATTTTGTTTTTTTTCCTGAATTCCCCAATAAATAAAAACATTCTTGATATCATTTTTAATAGTCAATATTTTTTTTATTAAAAATGTAACTCTTTTTTACTCATAAACAATAGATTTTTTTACCCTAGTAAATACATCAAATAAAAAAAAATATTTATTTTGCTGAATATAAATATATGTACAGGTCCCAAAGCAGAATGCTTTCAATCTTTCTGCAACAGTGTATAAAAAGAATGAATATACACTCACTCTCTATTCTGCTTCTGCTTGTCAGCTGTTAATCATTGCATAAAAGCCACCCGGTCATTCGGAATCAGTCACTTCATAGTTTTATGAAGTTAGACTACAAATACGATTCCAATTAATTGTTTATCCAAAAAGCCAGATATCGTTCTGCAGAAAATAATATTGTAATTTTGGGCATGAAAAACAATAGCTTCTCAATTAGATGATTTCTTTCTGCAGCCATCTCTTTTGTCGCACTGCTGTACGTTATTCTGCTTTGGGGTGCAGATTTTTTTTTCAATGAGACATTTTTTTATCACTAATCTAACTACAATAATCATATATCAAATGTAAATTTTAATGAAAAAATTCAATTTTATAATGTCATGAAATATCTCAGAGAGATATGTTTGAATATCACAATAACTAATAATATGTAATACAGTAAGACCTTGATAATTCGGCAGTTGAAAGTCCGGAATACCTGATAATCCGGCACGTCTGGGATCTCAACTTCAGAAATCATGTACAGTACATATAGCAGTCAGGAACGAGTAATAAGCATCGGAAACGAGTTAAAAATGACGAGTGAGCGAAAACAACTGCCTGAGATGATCACTTCCGAGTACAGTAGCGTTCACGAGGAGAGTATAGTAAATAATCGGACGAACTCGGAGCCAATCAATAATGTTTGTGCTTCTCTCCATTTTGAAACCGCACGGTGCCGGCTGCTACCACCAATGTCAGCTGTCGCTCTGTTTAAATAGTGAAACGCCAATCACCATTTTGACTGCGTTTTTGATGTTTTCAAATTCTTTTCAGTAGAATGTCTGCAGACACCTTGTATGTTAGCTACAAAAGGGGTCAAGAAGATTATGATTAAATCTTGTGGCAAATTAATTATTAAAACTATTAAGTACATAGTACAGTACACAATTTTTCATTTTTATATTGTTAAAAAGCAATTCATGTATGCCAACTGTGCTGAATTGTTAGTAACATATACCTATAAAAATATTTACAAAATATATTTCAATTGTTACTTATTTTTCCCCGTTTTACATGTTTTTTCAATAAACCTTGATAATCCGGATATTCTGAAAATCTGGAACAGACAAATCCCCAAGCTTGGTGCCGAATTATCAAGGTCTTTCTGTACTATAGTTTACCTTAAGTCTTTAATTATTCGTTCAAGAAACGTGTTGTACAAAACATTACAAATACTTAAATATGTTATCAAGTAGGTAATTGCCGGAAATTATTTTTAAAATTGTAAACCAACAAGCTTTATACTGAGACAGCAGACAATGTTATTTATTTTAATAATAAATTGTTGAGATCATACATTTTTTTAAGTTATTTTTGCTGTTTCTGAAATGCTATATTGCTGTGCGTCTTACATGATTTTAAATTTGTCATGAAAGCAGTACTGACCTTGCTTTTGGTCATTCGGAGTGGTTGGGTGGGAGTAACGCTTACAGAAGGAGGATCCAACGAAATGGTCTTCTTTCGGCCTCGGTTGGTAGTGCCCGGTACTTTGGGTCCTATTATTGATGAGGTGTATTTAATTATTTCAGTATCAGGTGGAAGCCGAACTCCTCCCAGAATACCAGTTGGATCACTAGAGCAAATAACAAAGCAAAATGTTTATAAAAACTTAAATACAGTACTACTGATATTGTTTATGTACAATTAATTAATTTGATAGAAGATGACTTATATGACGGTAACAGCAAACATTATACATCAACAATCGGTATCTTGACATTAAATATCTAAATGTATTGTCTCTAACCTAATGATTACATCTCATCAGCCCATGTCTGTTTCAATAATGATGGATCTGGTTGTGTAGGCAGCTGACTGTTTAAGTCATAAACATTTTTTTATTCATCCAAAATGACAACAGTGTACAAATAATACAAGTTATTTGTCAGAATGTAAATGTGTTTAACTCTCTCACCGGCTATCAGCTGATTTATGCTGATAAAATATATCACCAAAATGCCTGTTGGCTGAATTCCGCCAACTCTGCATTGGTTGACTAAATCGTTTGCTATAGTGAACTATTTCACGTTACCACTATGAATTATACACCGATGGAATCGTGAATAGACGATCAATGATGTAATTGGATTGTTGCTATGACAATTGGAAGAAAATGAAATGGAACGTAAACAAAACATACAGCAGCCTCATTTTCAGTGTATGCACATTGTTCTTAAAACTGAAGTAAACTATAATATAAGTACGGTAATACATTTGTTAGTTGTAATATAATTATAATGTTATCAAAACCTTTTATAACAAGTGTTAAGTGATTTTTTTAGATGGAAAATGCTGTTTTATAGTGATCAAATAAGTATAGTATAATTGAATAAGGATATTGTGCATATATCTAATCACGAGTATGGTTATAAATGTGCAAATAACGTTTTATTTATATTTTTTATAGGCTATTTATACCATTCCAAATTTATATATTATAATTATATAAATATTTTTATATATATATAGTTTTAAAATCAAGCTTTTTGTGGTAATTTTAATACTTACTTGCACTATCTAATGTTTATGGAAAATTGTTTGTGAATGTAGAAAACATTAATCAGTAACCACACTAAAACATTTTTATGTTTCTGTATTGTATATTATTTTAGTAGTATGAAGTATTTATGTTTCCATATATTATATAAGACCTATATAATTTCTAAAACTAGATACAATTTCAAGTGTTTTGGCTATATTTGAATTGTACATTTACATATATAAAATATTTCCTATGCATCCCCTCTAATTTTTTATATTTTTTTTAAACTGTTTCTTTTTAAATGAGTTGATACAAAAAATTACATACAACTTTATAGTTATTTTGTTAGTCTTATAGGTAGTCTGTCTGTTTTATTGTGAACAAATTTATATCAAACATAAAAAGTTTTATAGCATTTAAAAATGTGTTATGTATTTTATAAAAAATGTCTGCAAATTGGCTAAAAAACCTCCAGCATTTTGTTAAAAAGTAGTAGGCGGATCGAGAGTTAACCTAGCATCACAAGACTGTCTGATCACATCAGTTAATTCTAATTTTACGTGAGTGATAATCTGCAGACATGTAATCAGTTATATCCCACACCACTCAGTAGCTACATACTGCCATCATGATCATGTTGAAATATCAAACGAGTTACTGATAACTTGCAAATACACAATCACTTATCTTACCATATAGTATATAAAAATCTATCTGAGTAAATAGAAAAATCTGTTCCTTATTTTGTGAAAGAAGCAACGTTATCTATTTTGAATGGATTTCTTGAATTTACTTCCTGGTTCATTAGGACGTAGATTATAATGCTGTTAGATCAGTGTTTTTGTATTTTCCCTTATCTCTTTGGGGGCTGGGCAACAACAAGAGCAGGTGAATGTTTTAACCCTTAAAGCGCCATTTATACAATGTCTATTTTCCATTAAGCACTAATTTATTGTAAAGAAAATTTAAATTATATTTTTTAGTTGCTCATTTTTTTCTTGTTCTGTACAGGAAAATAAAATATATGATAACATTTTGAAACTTTTCTTAGCTTACTTTCCCTTTTTTTCCTTATATATGAATATGTAAATAAGCAAAATTTTACTTGAAAGTAAGCCTCAGGCATAGATTACTTATAAAGTATGAATCAATACAAAATATTATTACTATTGATAAAATATGTATGATTGAGTACATTTACTTGTACATAAACTGATAAAAACAGAGCCTGCACATAACACATATAATAAAATATAAGTAAATACATATAGCACTTGAATACGTTTTATTTAGTACCTTGCACAAAATCGAATCAACCGGA
>JAQJVL010009263.1:0-16582 GCA_035578905.1 Stictocephala bisonia
ATGCCATTTACCTGTCCACATTCATTCCTTCTCTTTAGTTGCGTTTTCCAAGATGGGAGAACATAACGCTATTGTGTAAGAAGGAATTAGTGCAGCATATTTAGTTTTGAGGCAAGTTAATAAATGTAAGAAATCAAGGTGAGCTATTTGGATGAAAGAGTACTTTAAAACTCGAAACTTTCGTATTTTAAAATATTTAGAATGTAATGACAATGCGTTGTTTAAAAACTTTACGAGAATGCCTAAGAAAACTTTGACACACTTCTGGACATGGTAAAACCATTTATAGAAAAATCTGATTGTCATTATAGAGAAGCGATCCAAGCAGAAGTGAGATTAGCAATAACTTTGCGGTTTCTAGCAACTGGTGATAGCTTTGCATCTTTGATGTATCTTTTTAGAGTGTCAAAACAGTCAATTTTAGTAATCGTTCCTGTGGTTTTCAAAGCAATAATTTGATCTCTAACAGATTTTATCGAGGTAATATATTTGTAATAATAACTTGAATGATATAAAACGTATTTATTAAACTTATGTTAGAATGTTTGAACAAAGATTTGAACTAACATTATGATGGAATACAAATAGTTGATAGTAAATAATAAATAGTTGATATTCACATTTAAAATACACAATTAACATTTAAAACTAAAATTATCATAACAAGTTTTAAAATCATTAATCTATTTTATCTAAATTTTGTTTATCAAGATTAAAAATTAAAAACCCCTCTACTTCAGTATCATTATCAGTAATTGTCAGATCATTGCCACTCAAAATACTAGATGACTTTAGGGAGGTGTGAGAAGTGTGTTCACTTGTCCCAGTTTATGATCTTTCTTCAAAATGTGGTTGATGTGACAATACAAACATCGGTAGCGTAGTTGGTTTAATTCCAGCTTTATGTGCTAAAGATTGTCAGTTCGATCCCAATCAGAGTCAATACATTTTGAGAAGGATCAGCTGATAATCACCGGCTGTTCATTTGTCATTGGGCTATTAATTAATGACACTTTCTAAGGAATAGTCGGCCTTAGTTTGTAACAATGACTACATTCGCTCATCTACACTCATCACACTCATTCGAAATCCATATTCGCCTATATCTTGACGATCAGCGTCTTATGAATAAATAAATAAATTAATTATTTGGCATTTTTTCCATCTGAAGGTTAAATATAATATTTTTTATCCTGTTCTTTGTTACCGCTTTCTTCCAAGGTGTTAGCCTTCTGATTTCTGAAGCAACTATTCGTTCGAAATGGTACAATCATCTTTTTCAGCAATAGCTGTTGCAGCTGTTTTCAGGAAAGATAAGGCTTCAGCTTTATCGTTGTCATCTAACTTTCGTTTCCTTTTTGAGATGTTTCTTTGTGTGCGTATTGGTTCTAATGACACTTTACTGACGCTTTTTTCAACTGGTGAAATGGAACGTTGAACAGTAGAATTACAACTGGATATGGATAGATCATCGTCCTCCTATAAAACATAAAAGCTTATTAAAAACTTGTTTATTTAAATAATACATAAGTAGACTATTATTAAAATTATCGAATAATAAACTTTATTTCAGAAACCAACAAATGAACAGCAATGGAAGCAAATCTCCAAAGAGATTTTCACTCAGTGGAACTATCCAAACTGCATAGGAGATCTGGATGGGAAGTATATCATAATACAAAGACCAGAAAATCCAGTAGCAGAATTTTATAATTACAAAGGAACTTACAGAATGGTGCTTATGGGAATTGTTGATGGTAATTACAATTTCATTTACGTAAGCATCAGTTGCCAAGGCCGAATATCAGATGGGGGGCTTTAAAAAATACAGAATTTTCTAAAAGGTTTGAAAATGAATATTTGAATCTACCTAGTGATGAACCTTTACCAGGACGGAATAAACCAATCCCGTACGCATTGGTTGCGGATGACGCTTTCCCACTAACAAATCATACTATGAAACCTTTCACAGTTGATTTGAACAAGGGTTCCCCAAGAAGAGTTCACAACTACAGACTGTCTAGAGCAAGGAGATTAGTTGAAATTGCTTTTGGTTTGTTATAGTCGGTGTTCAAAATATTCTGTAAGCCAATCAAGGTCAAAGTCAATGACACAGTATTCGATCTTGTGCTTGCATGTGTGTGTCTCCACAACTTCCTGCGAACCCAGCATGACTCATCGGTTCTATTCACCTCCTGGTTCATTCTATACCGGAGACACATCTCAAAGTGAACCGCTGCAGATTGAGCAAGACACTGAACTGTTTCCCGATAGTGACTATCAAGCTGTATAACGACCTTCCTGGAGACATCAGAGCCCTCCCAGAGGCTAAATTTGGCAGTCTTCTCAGAAGAGAGTTGACCAACTGGCCGCTGTATTCCCTGAGAGAAGTGGGGGAGATCCCCATTTTCGCAAGAGGATAGGCTACTAGTGGCATCCAGCCCCTGACGCAGTCAATCCCAAGTTGGGCTATAGCTTAAGACATCAACTATAAAGTAAGTACAAACCAAATAATTACTGGAACTGGAGGCAGGTAACTGATAGTGACACTGGTGTATGGCCACTTCGTAGAACTCCACGTAATATCTCAAATTCTGCCAAATCAATCCGAGAAGAGTTTATAGAATATTTTATGTCACTTGAAGGTTCTATCACACGTCAAAAAAATTTAGTATTATTATTTTCTATTTTCAACTTAATAAAAATGTATGAATAAATTTTGTTTATATATGTATATATATATATATATATATATATATATATATATATATATATATATATATATATAAGGGAATGGGCCCTGACCTTCTACCACCAGATGTGATATTATATTGTAGCTCCGTGTTAGCTCCGCACATCACCATCTACTTTAATGAGCTACTCAGAAATGGAACCTTTCCTGCTAACTTGAAGCTAAGCTATATTGTGCCTATTTTAAAATCTGGCGCTCGAGACAAAGTGACAAATTATCGACCCATAGCCATTCAGTCAGTACTTGCCAAGGTATTCGAGAGCTTGATACTTGATAGGCTAGCTTTTGATCCCAAACATGTAATTAGGTACTGATGAGCAACATGGATTTAGGAGTGGACGGTCGACTTCTACTAACCTCATAGTACTCCACAACTATGTTATCTCAGCTTTCTGTAGACACCGTCAAGTCTTCTTTTGGATTGTTCTAAAGCTTTCGACAGGGTTAATCATAACCTCCTTGTAGCCAAACTCAAAGGCTATGGAATAACCGGATCTTTACTTGAATGGATGTCTAGTTACATGACAAATAGAGGGCTGATTGTCAAATTTGCTGGCTCATACTCCAGGATGTTTTCTGCTGCGTCGGGTGTTCCTCAGGGGTCACACCTAGCACCGTTTTTGTTTAGTATTTTTATGAATGACATATGTGACATTATCTCAACTAAATGTCTTATGTTCATAGATGACATTAAGATATTTACTGAAGTTACCTGCTTGGAGGATTGTGAGCGCTTACAGAGCACCCTGTGTTCTGTTGAAGTCTGGTGTGAGCGTAATGGTATGGACCTGAATGTCAGCAAGAGCGCCATTCTCACATATTGTAGGTCAAGTGTACCTATTGTATCTGATTATACTCTTCTCAATTCTCCTCTGAATAGAGTTTATAAATTCAAGGACCTGGGAGTAATTATGTCCTCCAGCCTTAGCCGTGGGATCACATTTCATACACATGTAGTAGGGCCAACTCTCTTATGGGATTCTTGTACAGAGCATCCTGTGACTTCCAGTCTCCATCGACACTGGCTATACTTTTCAAGACCTTAATACGACCTATACTAGAATACTCGTCGGTCGTCTGGTGTCCATATCAAGCTGGCCACATTAATATCCTGGAGTCTGTTCAGATTCGAGCCATAAGGCTCATAGGCATGCGTCTCGGATACCAATACCTTGAGACACCTGTTGACTCTCTTAGGTCTACATTTGGCTCACTCTCTTGGCGACCAGAAGGAAGATGGCTGACATCCTGCTGCTTCACAAGTTGGTGAATGGTGCCATTGACTGCTCTGACTCTTTGTCCATGATTGAGTTTTGGATTCCGGCGTCCATTCGCTCCAAGGACATATTTGCCAAACAAGCATCTCCTTACCTGTACAGCCACTACAGTTGTGTTCCCCGGATAACGAGAGAGGGTAATGCTGTGTCTGATGCTGTTGAGTTTTTTGGTTCCTCCCGCCAATCATTTCGCAGAAGCCTCATGAGATTATTGAATTCTGCAACTTGAAAATCTTGCAGCTTTGAGATTTGAACTTGTATCAGCATCTTGTATTCATGGTGGGGTGAATGTGATTATACATAGGGTGGGTGTGTGGATGGGTTGTATATATATATATATTGATACATGTATAAGTTACCATGGTTACTCACATCTCATGTATCTTGCTATTTAATGCATTTATGTACAATTAATCTGTTGTTATTGTTATTGTATTATTGTCACCTAAGTTTATAATACATTGTTCATTTTATTGCTTATTTACATTATACAATGCCATTTATGATGTACTTCTACTGATCTATTTGTTGTCATGGTCTTGTATCTATCATAGTAGTCTTAGAAAGTTCTGTTTTTGATTTAGATAAACTTTATGATGCCATGTATTATTTATTATACTATGTACAAAAGTGGTTTACCGTTGATAAATAAATAAATATGAGCTTAAAATAAAAATATAGGATGCCCAAAAATAATCTATAATATCTTTGGTTGGTTAAAAATAGGCTATAACAAAAAACATTTTTATAAATTATTTTTCTATCATATTTCATATAAATGTTTTAATTATTATTTTATTTACCTTATTGTTATCTTCAGGTGGTTCGTTTTCTTCACCAATACTGGTGTTTGCCCATGGGCGCCCGCAGAATATTTTCCCAGGGGGGCAAGGCCACCGGGGGGGTCTGGGGGGTATGACACTTTACAGTAAAAAAGTAAAAGTCAAAAATGTTTTAAAGTAATATGTATTTGCTTCAAAATGAACTTAGGTGTGACATGATCTGAATGGATGTAAAATATTATGACTTGAACAAGAATTGTACTCTTCTCTTATCCATTCCAAAAACATTGATGGTCTTTTCTATTAGCTCATCTTTTTGTTGTTTTACTGTGTTCCAATGAACAGACAGTAGACAGAGGCCGGTAAGCCGATCGTTTGACATGGTGCTCCTTATCCAAGTTTTTACTCGTCTCAGAGTGCTGTAAAGAAACATAACAGTAAACATTTTAAAGATATAAACCATTTTTACTCCTATAAACGAAATTAACCATTGTAAACTAAATTTCTGCCAACTACTGGTATACTTGACTTAGTATATATTATTTTAAAAGACTATTATGCAGAAATGGAATAAAAAATAAATAAGTTAGACCTATAAAATCTAAGTAAATTTGCATGCAATTTACAAAACATTCAACTATTATTCTCACCTGAATGACCTCTCAATAGTTCAAGTTGTTGGTGGTAAACACAGTGCAATCTTGAGTGCCTTAGCAACTGACGGTAAAAAGTAAACATGTTCGTGTTGCAGAACATCTATAAGGTGCATTTTCTCCAAGTCCTTATAATCAGCTGGTGTGTTTGCCCACAGGTCATACCATAGGACTGATTCGTCCTTAAAGTTGTCTAACAACTTTCCATACATTTCAGCAATTTTTACCACAGAACTTTCGTATTTTTCTTTGGGAAGGGCTTTCATGACTTTTGGATGCATGTTAAATATTTCAAAAGCAGGTTGGTTTTTTTCTGAAAACCTGTCACTCAAGGATTGCACCAAAGAGTCTAAATATGGAAGAAACACCGACACTCTAAAATAATCATTTAAGGTCTCAGATGGTTGGTTTGATCGATGTATTTGTGTTCCACCAATGACTCGTGGCTTTGTGAGAGTAATACACAGAGCTGCAGCATTTTGTTCGACGGTCAACATTATTTTGGCGAACTCTTCTACACTATTTGTTCTGTCGCTTTTAAAAATTTCAGTTAACCTTTGTATGTGTTTTGAAACTTTTAATAAGTCAACACTTGGACTTTGCAGCATTTGAGTTACGATTTCAAGTTTACTGGAGTACACAGCTATTACTTGCATACATATTAAGAATGAGGTTGTTGTTACAGCACAGTGGAGTTGAAATGCTTTCTGCCTCGTGTCCTTATTTCCTTCCATAGATAAGTTTTCTAGAGCTTGAGCTATATCAACAAACTGTTTATTGAACTTTCTTATTGCTTTATACTTTTCAGTCCATCTGGTTTCACACAGTTTCTGCAGTGTCCCAATAACCGCTCTCCTCTGTCCATTTTCACGGAAAAACTTAATAACCTATTTTACTGTTCCAACAGTATTTCTAACTTGTGGTAGCCTATTCAAATCATTGACGACTAAATTGAGCTTATGGCTAGAGCAATGGAAATACAGAGCCATAGGAAATTTTTCATTGATTCTTTTATGTACACCAGTAATATGACCAGCCATTGTACTACATCCATCATAGCCCTGTCCTACAACGTTATTTAAGTTTAAACCCCATGATGTTAATGTAGAGATGATTGCACTTGCTACATTTTCAGCACCCAAACCATCCTGTAAAGGTGTAAAACCTAGGAAATCCTCCTTGATACATTCGTCGGAGGTGTCAAAATATCTAACACCAAGGGACAATTGTTCCACCCCTGAAATATCCATTGTCTCGTCAGCCAATATGGAAAATATTTCATTTGAATTTATTTTACCAATCAGTTCATTTCTTAAAACATTTGCGCTAGTTTCAATCAACTCATTTTGAACTCGATGGGATGTGTAGCTGGCATTTTTGGGCCCATGTTTTAGATGGTCTGCTAAAGTAACATCTCCAGACTCTTCTCTGAAACGCAAAAGGTCGTTAAAAACAGCATGCGTATCTTGTTTTCCTCTTAATGGTAGATCGTGTGTAGCATAAAAAATTATAGACGAAACAATAGGTTTCAGTTTATTTCTGTTTGATTCAATCTGGTGAGCTAACCCTTCATTGACAAGAACATCGACACTTTGCTTTTCACCGTCCATAACTGACAAGAAATTACTAGACTTTTCCACAGCCTCGCGGTGCCATTGCGAAAGAGCGTGAGATTTAGCATATTCATGAAACTTTTTATAATTATTGAATGGGCGTGTGATGAATCCACTTTGATAGCTTCCATGGCTAACACGGGGCTTAAATAAAACACATGACTTGCAAAGAGCACCTTTTCCACTTCGGGAGTAAGCTAACCAAGGGTATGTATTATACCATTCTCTAAGAAATGGGCGCTTTCCTGCTATTACATCATCTTTAAAATTGTAGCTTGAATCAGGCTTCCATGGGTTTGTTAACATTGAGTAAATTACATAATTATTTGTCGGGATATTATCAAGGCAGTTACCGATATCAAACGAGTCGTTAGTATTACCTTTTATATTAGGTGTTGATGAGGTGGTATGTGCAGAAGTCGATGGTTGAGAACAATAATCTGCTTGTAGGCCTACATCAGCAACGTTAATGTTACTAGTGTTTACTGAATGTTCTGCATTACTGCTGGATGCAAAGTTGATACAAACATTGTCTTCTGTTAGATCTTTACACTGATTATCGTTGTCAACAGCATGTATGACGTGATGAAGTATTAAAAAACTTTCTTATGTCCATTTTAAACTCTCCTGTAGCTAACAAAATCACACTGAACACAATATCGCCAAATGAAAATTAATTTCACTTCTACACTTTATCCGTGAATATACGACTTAACACAACAACAGCTAGACACTGACTGACGCCGACGCTGGGCCGGGCGCCTACCATAGACTAAGTATCACTTGCTCTTCAGTGTCTAGCTTATTGTTGTCAATTACGTTGTTTCTTTCGCTATAATAATACTAGCATGCATGAATACTAGGGTTTGGTTATTTATGTAGTCATGTTTTTCGTTAACGTAACCTTATCCCGGCGTTTATGCGGAATTGCCGATATTTATTCATTTTGGACATTCTAAATTTTTCAAAACACTAAAACCTGACAAAAATTTATGCGTACTATCCTGATTCTCAGGGGGGGCAATGGCCCCTACCTGCGGGCGCCCATGTGTTTGCCAGTGGTAAAAAGAGTCCTTTGTTTGTCTAGGCGTCACGGAATCGGCTATAAATAGTAACGCACGATACGCAAACCATGTACATTCATAGTTATTATCATTTCCCACAACACTTTTTCTCAGTGACTTTTTGGTGTTCTTTAGAGAAGTAAGACCGGAGACTTTGTATCTTATTTCTAACAGCCTTCTCAGTTAAGCTGTATTTCTCAGCTAAATTAGCGTAGGCGTCATTACGTTGATTTTTTCGTGTATATGCAGTGAATATCCGACAAACACTCATGAGACCTATAGCATTGGTTTTAGGCCTACTATATAAAGGTCTATGCTTCTATTATACCTATAATATAATAGAAATCATATTGTATTACTTGTTTGTTTTGTTTGTTACTCTTTGAAAATGGTCTTTTTGAGTTCTCGTTCTCAGCTTTTTGTGCAGTTGTTCCAATCTTGAAGTAAATGATCATGGATGGGATGGCAAGGCCAGACTTTTTTAGGTTGGTAATGGCAATAGTCTGAGCTGATGCCGTAGTAAGTCAGACCTTTCAGCGACAAAGCCGGGTTTCGCAAATTGTGAGAAAAAACTACTATTTAAAATTTATTCAAGTTAATATTGCAGTTCTTTACATTTCAGGAAAATGGCTAACGTTTCGTATCAAATAGCAAATCTCTTAGAAAAGGTAATAAGTCATTGTCCTTACTATAATTAACTTGTCTACATGCTTAGTCTTTACAAGTAAATGTCAATTTTAGTCTCATAAGTTATTTTGATTTGGATCATATTCCTTTTTTAACTCCTTAAAACTATTTAGGCTATCATAACATACTTAGGACCTAAACGGTGTTTTGACCAATGTTGTTACAGAAATTAGTTTCTTTAGTTTACAGGACAATGACCTAGGTCTATTAGTATCTTAGATTTTTTAAGTATTTAAATCCTGCCTAGCTAATTATGGCATAGATCCCTATGATTTGCCATACATTGGGCAATCAATGTACAAATTAAACAATATCTTTGAACATAAAATCTTTGGTACCCTTTTGTATATACCCTGTTCAGGCTGAGATTATGATTAATTTTGCTATGTTTGTACTCAACATATTGTTTGTTTTTAAATGAGTTTATTGCACCAAAAGGCCTATCAGGTTTTTTACGAAAGCGATTTGTGGAAAATCACACTAGCATGTCTGTTAAAAGTTTTAAAGGGTTTCATAATTTTCTGTAGAATTATTAGCAATATATAAGTTATCAAACTAAACGTTCATTCCTGGTATGTCTGCAAAGTATTTGCTGACTAGTCTTTGAAATATTTCTGGCATCCAGCAGAGACCAAAAAGACCTCTAGCAAATCTGTATGAACCAAATATAGAAAAAGAACAAAGTTTACTTGATTCATCATCTAGACACACTTGATAAAATCCATCCTTTAAATCCAGTAAGAAAACATGATCTTGAATGAGATTTGTTCATTCATAACACGTTAGGGTACTTCCATTTTTTTTAATCTGTCAATTTCACCATCTAAAATGTCATAGGGTTTGAAAACTTCTGCCATAGCTCTGGAATGTTGTATTGATGTCTTAATAGCAGTGATTTGGCAAGACATTAACATTGACACCACTGTACTCGTCAAATTTAATCCTTTCATCTTCCAATAAACTGTTTTATAGCAAGCATTTTTTTGTCACGCATGGAATCAGTTACAAAAAGGCTACTGACATATGATTCTTATGTTAGTTCAGTGTTTTGCTATGATGACTTGGTATTATCTTTTAAGTTAGTATTAACAATTCATTTCATTGTCTGGTTCCTGGGAACTTAAAGCCAGCCCTGCAAACATTTGCAAGTTGATTTGGTTTATTACATTTTTTACTCATTTTTTCTACAGCTGGGCCTGTACCAAAATGTTAACTACCACACCTGTAGGTTTTAGTTTAGTATGTTTTTATTTGGGTTTTATTATGAAACCTATGGAGTTTGTGTAAGGGTAATTTTCTTTGTCATATAACCTTTTCTTTACTAAGTATTTTTTATCTTTATTTGTGTTTGACAACAGATTGTTGTAAACAAAACGTCATATGATACTAAGAATAAAACTAGATAAATATAAACATGAAACTTGAAACACCACTCATTCTCTCATTCACACATTTCCAATATTCATTCACACCTTCATTTATACTCTCTGGCAATTTCCGTCCCAACTCTGAGCTGAGATTAGCTCTTCCAGTTGTATTCGAGGAACTCCCCAACCAAGTAGAAGGCCTTTTGAGTCAAGAAACTCTTCAGTCTGACAGTGCCAGGGGCACTGAAACATTTTTCATTGAGTCAGGTAGGCTCTTGATAAACTTGGCACCCGCCTGTGACGGTAAGCATTCATATCGCCGTTCTGTGCTGTTTCCGTACATAAGTATGTCACTACCTCGCATAAGGTGACTCTGGGTCATACAGAGGAGAGTAGTTACAAGGATGTAGAGACAGGACAGTGTTAGTAATCTCAGCTCAATAAAGGCTGTTTTACATGACTCTAGAATTCAGTTTTGATATAATACGTTTTTTTTTTGCAGTATGAAAATTCAAAGGAATTGAGTGCTTGAGCATTCGCCCCATGCTCAAGCACTCAATTCTTTTTGAGTGCTTGAGCATGGGGTGTTTGGCATCTAATGCTTTTAATTATCACACAATTTACAAAATTTACTGACTATATACTCAACTTTTGGTTGTACTTTTACCCGCATGTTGTATTACAATCCAATCGCAATGCACATGTATAACAAGATAGCACCCACAGGATTGCGCTTAAAGAACTTCCTGCAATTATGCCCTACCCATCCTGCCCTCCCATACACATACAGTAGTATTGACCCACCCGCCCTCCCATACACATACAGTGGTATTGACCAACCCGCCCTCCCATACACATACAGTAGTATTGACCAACCCGCCCTCCCATACACATACAGTAGTATTGATTCCATAGATGGGAATGGATTAGACCAAAGTAGGCCATAAGGGGAACTTGGGTTGGACAAAACATTGACGTTTTCTCAGGGCATAAACGCCTGATGAAACTCTGGCACAAACATGGTCCACATGGCAAGTCCAGGTCAAACTTCGATCAAAGTATATCCCAAGGAACTTTGCTGACCTCCCATAAGACGGTGTTGTCTGCCATTACCACTGAACTATTTACTAAGGCCTCAGATCTCAAGCAGAATTGCAAATAATTTTTTTTAACTATTGGTATTTAAATTTAATTGTCTAAAATGTTTGATGCAACTGTTCAAATTAAGAAACTATTGCATTTCCAAGAGTTCAGTTGAGACTGATTTGTAGAGGAGAGTCATGTCATCAGAGTATTTTTGGTATCCTTGCAGCCGGACTCACCAAAAATGATTTTGTCCTTGCTCTGGGAGGGACCAATAATATTGAGTGCTCTGGAATAAGCGGTATGTTAAATGACTTTGATACTCTGTTCGATTCTACAAAAAACACTAATCTAATAGTTGCTACACTACCAATGCGGCATGATAAACCTGAACTAGATGATAAAATAAATGCCTTTAATGATAAACTAATAAGGAAAACCGCAAGCATAGGCACAAACACCAGGTTACTAGAACTCCATCTCTTGCCTCGCCATCTTTACACAAACCATGGCATGCACTTTAATAAAAAAGGAAAAAGGAAAATTGCCGAAGAAATCTTAAAAATACTGAAATATTTTCACTCTGACCTTATTACTGCCAAAGATCATAAAGCTAGGCAACCTCAAAGTGAAGTAGGACCTATCAGTGTCATCGAGGCCAACATGGATACAGTTATAGACAACCTTACATATGAAGGAAACACTGCATTAGCCCACTGTATCTCAGCAGATATTGACAGTGACAGGCATATGAGTGCAGGTGTGGCAAGAGTATTCAAAAAGCATTTTGGCAGTCCTTCGGCAACAAATTTTATTGACAGTCACTTAACACATCAACAATTCAATCAGTTATCAGTATATGGGTTGGTGACAAAATCAAAATTCAATTCAAAACCTACTCTTGAGGACTACGATTTGGCATTTGAAAATCTAACAAAGGATTTCCAACACAGAGGTCTGAATTTCCTGATTTGCTCACCATTGGGATGTGTGAGGGACAATATTCCTCTTAAACATTTTGCTACGAATTTAATCCACTTCCAGCAGAGAACACAGGCCAAAATCCAGATTATTTCATATAAAGAACACACTACCAGAGTTCTACAAGGTGGATCTTCTCATCATGACTTTGTAAACCGTCTGCGTCAGTGCTTCAACTCTACCACAGTGCAAACTAACAATATTCATCCCAACAAATCTAATCAAGTTGATAGTCAGCACACTTCAATGGAAGACCTGTCTCCACCTCTACCTCAACCTGGCATATCTCAACCTGAAATATCTTACAACACAAATCAGCTCCAGGAAATGGCTTCTCAACCTCATGTGACCAGTGTCAACCAGTGTGATGAGGTGTCTCAAAATCCATGTTTGAGTTCTCTTGTTTTAAACAATCTAAATCTATCTTCAGCTTGTCCAGATTCTGTTAAACCACATGTTTAGCGATGTTAAAAATGTTTGCCACAATAATGGGTTAGATTCCAGGATGTTATTCCTTAATATTCAGGGCTTGGATAAAAAAGTTTCTGTTCTAGAAAGTTTCTTAATTAACAAAAATGTTTTTGCAATATGTTTGACAGAACATTGGCTTAAAGAAGATGAAACTAACTTAGCAGCACCTGATGGATACTCCTTTGCCAGTGCTTTCTGTCGAGCTAATCACATTCGGGGTGGTTCTTTAACTTTTACCCGTAATGACATAAAAACCAGAGAATGCAATATTAAGCACCTTTGCTCGGAAATGAATTTCGAAGCTACTGCAGTTTTTATTGATAGGCTAAAAATAATAATTGTTTCAATTTACCATTCACCATCTGGTGATCCGCATATTTTTTTAGACGCATTTGATAAATTGTTATTGTACTTGTCTAGTTGGCCAAAGTACACCTCTGTTATAGGGGGTGATTTCAACTTGAACTTTGATGTGACAAAACAAAATAATTTATCAAAACAATTTATCAATATCTTGCGACAGTATAATTTTTATTATTTAAATAGTAAACCAACTAGAGGTGCTAACTGTCTAGACAATGTTTTAGTCAATTCCCAAAGAAATGTTGCAATTGAGTGTGACATTTTCAATTTTCCATTCTCTGACCACAATGGTCTAATTATAAATGCTCCATTCATCAAATGTCATCTGAAAAAAACACAATCTGAAAACAATAGTCCATACAATCTTGACTCAAGCAGTTACTTCAGGATGATCCTACCAAAATCCTCAGTAATTTGCTTGACAGAAAAACTTAGATGTTATCAATGGGATAACCTATTAAATCTAAAAAATTACACTGCCACTAATACTTTTCAAATTTTCTTTCAAAAATTGGTAGACAATATAAATTTCTATTCAAAACTTAAAAGAGTCAAAACATACAACTGCCCTAAATTAAAACATGATTGGTACTCCAATGATCTGGCCAATATGAAAAAAAAATTACTATTTTTAGATACTATTATTAAAAGAAATGGTAAAGACTCATTAGAAACTAAGCAAAAATTTTTAGACCTGAAAAAACAATACAGAAAAGCAATTAAAGATGCAAAAATACTATATAATACCAATTTAATAGAGAGCAGTAGTAATAAATGTAAAACCGCTTGGAAAGTGATAAAGGATGCAAGTAAACAAAATTCATTAAATAAATCAAACCCTGGAATCTCACCCGATATGTTTAATAATTTTTTTATTGAATCTGTTAATGACATTAAAACTAAAGTAAGTAGTCCTAAATATAGTTCAGAGGAGCTAATTCAATTTTCTGCAGTCAATTCTCAAACTTTTGCATGGAGACTAGTAAGTCCGGAGGATATAGTAACTACTACAGGTAGACTCAAAAATTCCGACAGTTGTGACGTTTATCTAATGTCCAATAACTTGTTAAAAAAAATTATAGCACATATTGCCATTCCTCTATCCTACTGCTTTAATCTCTGTCTCATGGAGGGAGTTTTTCCTGATGAGTTGAAAATATCACGAATATGCCCAATTCTTAAAAAAGGCCCAAAAGACAAGCCGCAGAGCTATCGCCCAATTTCTATTGTTCCAACTTTTTCAAAATTATTTGAAATTATAATCCATGAACAATTAAGTGCCTATTTAGAAAAAAATCAATTTTTAAGTAACTCACAATTCGGATTTAGGAAGGGGAAATCTACAACTGACGCTGTAGATATGCTGGTTCGTGAAGTGTTATCAGCTTTTGAAAATAAAACATTTGCTCAGGCCACATTCTGTGACCTGAGCAAAGCCTTTGATTGTGTAAATCATTCTGAATTATTAATGAAATTAAACCATTACGGTATCTCAGGCAGGCAACTTAAATTTTTTAGTTCCTATTTTTGTAATCGTAAGCAAAAAGTTTTTGTGGACGGTGAGTGGTCCCAGGAAATACAAGTCACACAAGGTGTCCCCCAGGGATCGGTCCTGGGACCACTATTATTTGTAATTAGTATTAATGACCTCCCAAGCTTTGTGAGGACTAAAACTTTTCTTTATGCGGATGATTCAACATTTTTTAATTCTAATTCTAATCTTGAACAACTAAAATCTCTCTGTGAAAATACTCTTAAAAATGCATCTGACTGGTTTAAATCAAATGGATTTCTCTTAAATGAAGAAAAAACTAAAAAAGTTACTTTTTCTCTAAGACCTGTTGATGAACGCTTCTTGAAAAATAATCCTGATGACCATGTAAAATTTTTAGGAATGTTTGTAGATAAAACACTTTCCTGGGGATCACACATTGATTATATTAGTATTAAATTATCTAGGGTAATTTATTTATTGAAACGATTGTCTCATTCTGTACACCAAAATTATATCAGATCAGCTTATTTTGCATATTTCCAGTCTATATTTAGATATGGATTAATTTTTTATGGGAACTGCAGTAGGATAGATGAAATTTTACTTTTGCAAAAAAAAGCTATTAGAGCTATTTCAAATGCAGGACCTGTAGAGCACTGCAAACCCTTATTCTTGAAATTAAATATCCTCACTGTTATTAATATTTACATCTTCGATTTGTTTTTGTATGTGTTAAGAACTCCTGGTATTATTAAACAAAGTTCACATCAATATAGCACTAGGACCAAAGATCAAGCTAAAATTAATTTTTTTAGATTGAGTAAAACATTGAACAGCCACAATATAATTTCAATCAGAGTCTATAACAAATTAATCCATTTATTCAATATGTATCCCAAAAAAACTTTCTGTGATAAATTATTTAACTGGCTCCTAAAGCACCCTTTTTATTCACTTGACGAATTTTTTAGTACAAATATTTTTGACTTTTAATTCATTTTAAGTTAGTACATTGTAATCCTCACTGCTATATTTTATTAGATTTACTTGTGTAGTGTTAAGAATCTTTGACTTAGCATTTATGTGCTTGTATTGTGACGTTGTCAATGCTATGTAGTTTTATGACAATAAATGGAATTTGAATTTGAATTGGACTAAGTGTCTATATTATAAAGCCGAGCCAATGTCATTAGCATAAATAAGAAACAATAGTGGACTGAGTATAGATCCCTGTGGGTCCCATACTTCAGCTTTAAATATAAAGATGAGTGAACTGAGATGCTAACATATTGTGTTCTGTTGAGGTGCAAGTCAAGCCACGCTAGTGGCACTCCGCGGACTCCATAATGTTTGAGTTTTTGTAACAGAATTTGATGATCCACATAATCGAAGGCTTTTGAGAGATCAAGAAATACAATGAGTGTATGTTCCTTATTCTCAAGGCCTTCAACAATTAAGTCAACGAGACTCATTACTGCGTGCGCTGTGGACTTTCCTGCCCGACCCAAATTGGTCCTTCGAAAGCAGATTGTATTTCTCTATAAATTGAATAAGAGTTGCATGAGAAAAGGTTTTTTAAAGATTTTTATAAACACTGGGAGAATCAAGATATGATGATAATTATTTATTAAGTGTGGGTCATCCTTTTTGAATATTGGTACAACTTTAGCCTTTTTCAATGCATTTGGGAATATTCCAGACTGTAAACAATCGTTGACTAGGGCTGTTAGAGGTATGACTATGTTTTTTACTAGCCACGTTGACATATAATTGGTGTCATGTTTTTTTGGAGGGAAGCTGTTGTATGACACGAGCGACCTCTTGCTCATTAACCGGGGCTAGCATCATAGAGTCCGCTGGGATCCGGTCATTGGCAACACTATATGGTGCTTCACATTTCACACAATTAGTGTTCCACTTTGTGTTGCTGATTAACTGCATATTTTGTCAGCTCAATAGGAAACTTTGTAAACATTCAAAATATTTTCAAACTA
>JAQJVL010009264.1:0-15000 GCA_035578905.1 Stictocephala bisonia
TTTTTACTTGGCTTTGAAATTGATAGTAGTTGTTTTGTCAATATTGAGTTAAAAAAAAATACTTTAAAATAGTTCTTCATTTGTGTTAGCCCTTTTATTAAAGCTTCATTTGCATCATGAACATATTTTCGTTCGACAATAGATGCAGTATATCTGCATATAATAATATATGTTCCCTACAACAATCAGGGAGATAATTAATAAATATCATAAACAGTAGTGGTCATAATATTGATCCCTGTGGGACACCAGTCTTTACAGCCACCCAATATAAAGACATCTTACTCCTTTGCAGAGCTACCTACTTAGTATGTTGCTCTTTACTTAGTAAATTGGATGCAAACAAATCAAAGTTACTTCCATATTTTTACGTTTTTCCAAGAAATCGTCGTATCTTACGTAATCGAAGGCCTTGGTAAGGTCGCACATTAACCGAAGAGTTCTTCGTCTTGAAGCAGCCACCTATTCAATTTTAGGACATGATGGACTATTGTAGAATGATGTAAACGTTATTGTATGGTATTTATTCATTTGATTACCAAACAATCTATTAAAATCTTATACACAATTCATTTACATCTTATTCAAATTTATTAAATTAAATTATGTTGAGTACACAAAATAAGTAAATACTCTTGGACTATATATAGTATAACTAATTTTAATACGTTGTAACAGTACATATTACACAAAGAATAATTAATAGTTATTTTAATTTATTGAATTTAATTTTTTAAATTAATTGAATTAGGAACAGTAATTATAATTGAAATTTGTGTACAAGTGCCAAAGGATGCTCAAACAAATTTACTTCAAGCAATACATTTCTAGTAACACAATAACACAAATTTACTGAGAACCATTAAACGTGATTGCCAGTGGAGAACATTTTTCCTTCACGGCTGGTTTTTATTGCTTACTTCGAGAATCATCCGTCACTGTAAGAGTCCATTAGTTGGATGAATAAACTTAGGTAACTTCGTTATGTAACTTGAAATATCTATCTGTCAAGGTATATACTCTAAAATACAGTATTACGTTCTTTAAGACTAGCATTCGTGTTATAAAAAGGCTGAAATATATCTCATAAGACTTGGTACTATGCGGTATTATTATTAATATTCTTATTTGTTTGTAGCGTAAGTTTTAAATGGGATTTAGTGATGAATTTAAAAACTTTTCGGCGTTTCGTTGCAATCTTAAGCTTCAAATAACAAGCTTAGATAATAGATAATAGGTCTCTCAAAACAGACTGTGAATAGAATATTAAGGTATTACAAAAATAATTCAAGGATATTAGGAATGAAACGTATCATAAACAAACATAACATTCAAACACCATACATGTGTTTGTTTTACGAAACATATGTATCGATATGTAAAAGAGTGTTCAATCAAAGGTAGCTGGTTCGCTTTAAATGCCAAACTGATGAAAATTTTATCTAAAGAGGACTGGAACCTTTCATGAAACGGGACTGAGGTCTAACACACATCAAAATAATATAATAGTTTATTATTTTCCTTTGGAAGGTGGCTTAGTAAAACAGACGTTTTGTTATATGTATTTGTAATATATTTTTAAATTGTAACCATTAACTTAATATTAATAGAATTTACATAAACTAATGGGTGTTTTGTTTCATTATTTACAAACTGAATACTGATTAAATGCAAAAAGGTTTAAAGATAATAGTCCCATACAATCAGTTACGTCAATAGGCTTGATTAAAATACGAAAAACCTTCGAGTTCTCACCTAACCTGCACAGTATACCTCCAACATTATTAAAGAGTTTGGAATTAATAATTTTTATTAAGCTATTTTTCAGACATAAGACAAATCTCAACATCACCGTACATCTATGGGTGGGCTAATACTAATGTACTGTGTATGTGCGTGTGTGTGTGTGTATGTGTGTGTGTGTGTGTGTGTGTGTGTGTGTGTGTGTGTGTGTGTGTGTGTGTGTGTGTGTGTGTGTGTGTGTGTGTGTGTGTGTGCGTGCGTGCGTGTGTGTGTGTGTGTGTGTGTGTGTGTGTGTGTGTGTGTGTGTGTGTGAGTGTGTGTGTGTGTGTGTGTGTGTGTGTGTGTGTGTGTGTGTGTGTGTGTGTGCGTGCGTGCGTGCGTGCGTGCGTGCGTGAGTGCGTGCGTGCATGCGTGCGTGCGTGTGTGCGTGCGTGCGTGTGTGCGTGCGTGCGTGTGTGCGTGAGTGCGTGTGTGCGTGTGTGCGTGTGTGCGTGTGTGCGTGTGTGCGTGTGTGTGTGTGTGTGTGTGTGTGTGTGTGTGTGTGTGTGTGTGTGTGTGTGTGTGTGTGTGTGTGTGTGTGTGTGTGTGTGTGTGTGTGTGTGTGTGTGTGTGTGTGTGTGTGTGTGTGTGTGTGTGTGTGTGTGTGTGTGTGTGTGTGTGTGTGTGTGTGTGTGTGTGTGTGTGTGTGTGTGTGTGTGTGTGTTTTATAATTCTTTATAGTTATAGTTTTAAAATTATGAATTATAGAGGCTTTATACTGGTGAATATTCTTAAAAAATATATAGTACGTAATGCAATTGGACGCAATTTATTGGCTTAATAATTAGTTCAGAAATGCGTGAATAGTACCATCTTATTAAATACGCGTCACCAAATACTAGTTATAATCATATTAACAAACTACAGAATACATTTTATTTAATTAAACTGTAACTTACAATTTCTAAACTACAAATTTATCTCGAAAAATATAAACAAATAAGGTAACAAGTTTACTGTAAGTTGATAAACACATCAAGTAAAGAAATAAATATTTTAGACTCATACGTAATTTATTTAACATAGGCATGGAAGATGAGTGATCAGTTAGTCAATAAACAAGTTTACTCGAAAACATATTTTTTTATTTTTTTTTATTTATTTATTTTTTTTAAGGAGAGGCCGATCTCCTCCTTAACCTTACTCTGACCATTTATCTGTTGATCTGTGCGAGGAACTTATTCAGTCAGAGTAAGGGGGCGAACCTGTACAGTACAAGGTGAATATTACTGATAAATCTTTTCAGTCTAGGCCGGATTCGAACCAGCGCTATCTCTAACTCAAGCTCAAAGTCCTGACGTCTTAGACCACTCGGCCACCGGCTCGCCCTGGGTTTCAATTCCATAAACAACAATAGGGAATGTTTAATATCAGTATATTAGGCTTTGGTTACCTGTATCAGACCTACTAGCTTAACAAAAGTTTTACCACACATATTATTGGTTCAATTACAAATCAACATTTTATGTACTCAGATACCATAAAAAAATAGAACAATCAACATGCAAATCTATAATTTATATTATGATATGTCATCCTTCGTGATGGTGTAATGCATTACAATTAAACAAGCTTCTCACTACTAAATAAAAATATTACTATTAAGTAATGCGAAGCTTATTTAATTTTGGATAAAATATACCTACTATAAATATAGTTTGCTACAATCAATAATTTTCATAACTAATATTAGGACCAAACTAATAACATTGGGTACATATGCAACCTAGTAATTTGATAACTTTTTTTATCTTCTGATATTGTCATAAACTATCAGTTAAATTCTGATCCCAGTCTAATGGTATGCCTACTCTTCATATATCTCTATGTATATACTTGCCATTACGACTTTATTTAAAACCTTTTTTAGTATATTATAAATTTAATAATATACAAAATAAAGTGTTTATTTTTTGTTTGCATTTACTTATAGAATTGGCATAAACTAAATATAAAATATATGATCAAACGATGTGGCTACAATATTTATGGACGAAATCATGCTACAAATTCAAATTATTTGTCACTTAGGTTTATAAAGGTATTTGTACTGATTTTGAACAATTATTTTAGCCATCTTGTTTCTCCCTGTTCACACCTAAGCAGTTTCAAAGTTAAGTTATTTGCACTCTAGTCGAAATATGTTTAGATGTTTCAAATGTATTACATGAATATAAATGCAAGGTTAGATGTAGAAAAACAAAGTTACACTACAAAGCTCTTCTACTTAGGTAAATCTAGACTTATGTGAGTATGCAGTGGTTGTGCAAGTCTAACGTCTACTCCAACCCTGTTGTTAATGGGGTCATAATTCTTACACTTACAGTGGTGATATTTTAGCTTTGACAATCTCTGCTATTACGTGACTTTTATTATGAATTAAATGATTAAATCGGTGATTTTGTATTGTACTTTTTTTATTTGTTTAGGAAAAATAATTAATTAAGTGTGACTTTTTTGGATTAGAGATGTTATTTAAGTCTTTATTAATGTACTGATTACTCTTGATCTAATTATTGCTATCAACAGTTCATTGTAAAAACAGATTTTTATTTTAGTTATTATTGAAGCTTTTACCTCCTTGATTTTAATAAATTCGATTCATAACAACTTATAAAATCAAGTGTTTGTGCACAGGTCAGTCAAAAGTTAAAATAAATTCAGGTCTTGAACACTTAAATAGATATAAAATCTTGCATTAGACTTAATTTATTCCATATTAAAATGATCACCTTAAATCTTATTTAAGATTAAATAGTATTTTCACCATGACTAAAGCTATCACACTGCCTCTGATAACAGTACAAACTGCTTAAGCAAATGTTTAGTGGACATCCCTGAATTGGAAGTATAAATATAACAACAATTATAGGTATTTAGCATAGCTTATATTGTAGGCCGTATTCATTTTTCTTAATTTCTTGAGTATGGTTAAGATCTGACTAGTGATAATGTTTTAAAAATTAAAATATTTCTTAGGATTGACTGAAAATATGAAACATCCCTGTATTTTTTATTTCAATCTTGTCACTACCAATTTGTTAGTAAAGGCATATAATTTAGGAATTGCAATTTTATTATTATTACAATACAATTACAATTCAGTAAGTTATGCTAAAAACTTACTGAAAAAAACTTGGTTTTTAATAATAATTTAAAAAACTACACACCTTTCTTGGTTCATGTAAGTATTAATCTGATATTCTAGGACTAAATAAAGTAAGTGGTCAAACCATTATATGCATATTTATAAATAGTAGAATACAATACTTGAAAAGAGTTTTTTAACTGTCCTTAAGTAACATTATTTTCATACTAATTTTCACTATAACTTTTCTCTGAGTTTTTAATTCACCAATATATGAAAGGTACAATCAAATATATTTTCCACGATTGAAACACAGTTAGGTATTAATAGTGAACTTTATCACGATACAATTATTACAAATAAAGTAAATATAATTAATTTAATTGATTATTCAGTAAATATTAACCTAATTTACTTCTCAAAATTATACTATGCTGGGTTTTATGAACAATGTTTTATCAATATTAAAAAAATATAGACATAAATTCCTTTACTGGGTTTTAAAAAATCAAGGAATATAAATTAGTATTTTTGTATATTTCACCTGTGTTTTTTTAATGTTATTCACATGGACTGGAAGGCTTGAGCATGATTTTTTTTCAATTAGTGAAGTCTCAACCGATAACTTACTTGTATGCTCTAACTATGGACTTTTACATAAACAGTCTGGAGTTAAAGCCACTGAGCCCCTACTTAGGGATATTAAAATAACTAACTCTTTATTAAAAATTTTAGTCGGATATTTAAATTTGATGGTTTTTACGACAGTGATGTCAACTTAATTGCTAAAAAAAATATATACATAAAACACAAAGTGTATCTATTGAATATATTAATATTTTTTTACGGATTTTTGTGTACCGGAAAAATTCTCAACAATGTTTATTTATAACAAGTTCAAGAAATAAACTTACCATTTTGTTGTATATAAAAAGGAATGGTTTCCATATGTCTATGAAGAACTAGCCACATTAAGTTTTTATCGTTGTAGTAAAAAGTATACTAGCTGGAGAAGCTTTGAAATGTACAAAATACGCAAGAAAGGACATTAAGGTCTGGAAATCCACTTAACGTATAGTAGAAATAAACAAAACAGGATAAAATATTCACATACGTAAATATACAAACAAGATTATGTTTATTATACTGGAATGGATAGTTTCTGGAAAAGCTTTCAGATATACTAAAATATTCAGCATCTATGTTCTTTTCAATTTTAAATATTTCTTATTTTGCACTTATACTAAACTGACTCATTTAGAATAGTTTAATATTATTAAGACAATTATTGATAACTTAATGGAATATACAATTTAATAACTTTTAACTTTTGTACTAAAACCTTATAAGTTTATAAAAATATTATTTTCGAAAATATTATGTTTCCTAAAAACATCAAATGTTTATCATGAGTTTGTTATTTACAGTACCCATGGAGGTTCCATGGCAGCTAGTAATTTCCAAATACATCTGATAATTGTACATAATAATACAATATTTGTGGACGATATTAATTTTATTTTTAATGTTCCATAAATAAACTAAGAAAGTTTGTATAAACAAATTATATTAATAATAAAGATCGATCATTTTATATATTCTAGGTTACAATAGCTTGGTAAATTATTCAGTTTTAATTTGCCTAAATATTATTGCTTAATATAGCACTTGTGCTAAGTTAGCCATGTTTTAAAACTATAATACTCTTTATTTTTATACTTGTTATTGATAAAAGAATAGTGATAAATGGAAAATCATAAGAGGAAAATACAAATATAGGGTTTGTATAGGAGTCGTAAGGTAAAGGAGGGAGTGAATTAGGAATTAACTTTTATTTAATAATTTATAAATCTCTTAAGCAACATTTAATTGATTTAAAATGTTTGAATTCTTAAAATTAGTAATGTATTAATTTTGAAATGCTTACAACAACAAACGCTAATAAAATTTCATAGTTTTAAAAAGAGTCTTAAGAAATATGTGTTACAGCATGTTATTTTCGCTAAACGACAAAGTGTTCATCTTAAATTTAAGAATAAAATACTATATACAAATAATGTTATATCAAATATAAGGATATATAATGTTTAATACTCAAAGAGTTATCTCTTAACTAAGATATAAAGGAAGTGAAGTAACATTTTATATGGTAGAGGTTAACAATCTTTAAATTTAGGTACATTTAAACGGAATATATTTTCATTATTTAATTTTGGAGGCACTAACATATAATAAAAACGTTAATCAGTAGTGGAATTGTGTCATCGTTTTTGTTTCGTATAAAACAAAGCCACGTTTGAATTTTTTATGGAATTAAAGTATACAATTTTATATTATACGATAAATATGTACTTAACCTATAAGTACAACTACAGTTACTGCAATAGGTAAGATGAGGCAGCTGAATAGGCAAGAGTAAAAAGGTTACTAGTAAATTTTTGTTAACGTATATGTTTATGTCATTTGTTACAACACTTATAAATCTTCATTACTATTTTTGACAGTGGTATTTAGAAAGAAAAAGCTGTTCTATTTTCAATGATAAAATAGATGATAAAGTATAAACATAAGTGCAGTAACAAATAAACTCTTTCGCAGTAATATTATAGTGGGTAATGATATATCACCGCTATTTTGAGAAAAGTTTTGTGAAGATTGTTGGCGATAGGTTTTATAAACTCGGTTTTCTCATAACTGTTTTTTACTCAATTGTTGCCATTGACGTGAATTTATTGAAGAAGTTTGATTTGTCCGTGTTGCTTGTTAGGTATGATCCAAATGTCGTGTGTCGAAGAGAACTAAATAGATTTTCAGTGATTTGAAAATTAAACCAATATTGCGTGGTTCGGAACCCTCATAAAGCAGTAGGTCCCTTGCTTGTTTCACTTTATATTGAGTGAATGACATAATGGGCTAATGTCATTATTAATTTACCAAATTGATATAATGTATTTTAAACGGCATCTACATTTTATTTTTTGTCTTAATACGACATATTCTGACATAATTAGTTTAGAGCATGAGGGAAACATGAAAAATGAGACAAAAGGACATCGTCATGTTTGATTTCGTCGTAAAAGATATGATTCACTGTCAGCTTCTTTAGTCATTATTTAAATTGTTATTTTAAAGTTCGTTTTGTTATTAACATTTAAAAAAAACTTTTGAAACCTTATTGAGATTTTCAGGTTTAAGATTCAATAAAGTTATTACGTTATGTAATTTAAATGTTTCTCCATGTCTAAATACCAAAGGAAATTTCCATCTTAAAATTACTGTTTATTAATACACAAGCTACTTAATAACATTGAAAAATAATTATTAGAAAACATCTTAGTCTTAATACCACGACAAACATTACCTTGATGTATATCTCCTCAGTGTTTGATAACAAGGATACTAAATATACCTGAAGAAAACTATGCAGTTTATAGATGACTGGCTTTGTAAATTTAATAAATAAATTAACTTACACATGATATAAAATTGGTCTAAACATTCTGTCTGTGCATAGTAATAAAGCATATTTCACATGTTAACTCCAGTTATAATTAATACCAATAAAACATGGTCTTTCATTCAATAGTTATATACTAATAAAGTTTAGATTTTTTTTTTATTTCAATGTTTAATTGTTGCCGTGTAATGTACTACCAAATCATATTTGGCTATAATTTTTATAAGTGTTGAGCTATAAGACTCTTATTAGTCTTACATTTCATATATTTTTATCATTTACAAATTTCGTCTCATAAATTGTTCGTACGATTGACCATATGCCTGACATTTACGTCGAAATATTCCGTTATTTTTATTCAATTTAAAAAGCGTTATCTTAAAAATGGTATATCTATCCTTTTGCTAGTTGCACAAAACGAGGAAGGTAAGAATCTGAAAGGTGTATCTAATGATTGAAATTAAATTCTTATACATATTTTATATATGTGGAATGCATTAGGCCTACTAATAAAATAAAAATTTTAACTGTTTAAAAAAATTACATTTTGGGGTGAATATTTCAATATTCAATGTTCTATAAGTCTTAAGGGGTACATTTTACTGAAAAGTTGGAATTAAAATGTTTTACTTATCATGAGTTAATTAATCCATTTTATATATTATTTTAAAATATTTTGTCCTGCAATGTCAAGGTGCACTATCTATCATCACCCCATCAAACACCACGTGGATGGGCAAAGTGGTATATTTCATGGAACTATATATCCCATGATAGAATAAAACCAATATTAAGTGAATTCTATTGGAACTTTCTATTTAACCGTTCCGGGTTTAACTAGTTCACTGTATTACTAGTACAATTTTACAAAACATGACGTTAATTTCCAACTAAGCATGTCTTAAAGAAATATTTAGTCAGATATCTAAATCAAACTGGTACGTATTTAATTAACATTGTGACCTGTTGCTTGATATGAATCATGTGATTTGTCGAACTAGTTTTATATGTTTTTCTCTAATGAAACGTGTTCTAATCAAATTAATATTAGGTATAGTATATTAAAATAACATTGATGAATTCAAATAAAATATAAATGAAAATATATATTGAAAAATTATCTGATATGTTAATGTTTGTTAAAGCTACACCATGCTTATCTATTTTAACATATAAATTAACATTCAGATGTCCTCAGGGTTATGAAGATAAAACCCACTTTAATGTGATTTTATATAAACTCATGGATTAACGTTTCTGGGTAAGTTTAATACGCCTCAAGTTCAGTTTACAGAACAGGATGAGTGCTATTCCTAAATGGGATATCGACATACGCATTTAGTTCGTGGGATTGCTCCTGAACGTTGCATGTCACACGTGGAATGGCATGTTGACCCTCACCGACTGTAGAAATAGTTTTGAACTTTTTAATATTAAGTACGCACATGCCAATCTGTGTCAACAAAATTACAGCAATACAAATAACAATAAAAGCTTCGTTGAACGACAATCCAGAATCATGTGCTTTGATGTCAGAATGCTTGTTTTCTTCCGTTGTTGACGGAGCGAATGACGAATTAGTGACGTTAACGTTTTTTGTGGAGAGTCCATTATCAAAGGCTGAGGTGTCAGTTGAGGTGGAAGTCAATTCTGTGACGTTAACGTTGTTTGTGGAGAATCCATTATCAAAGGCTGAGGTGTCAGTTGAGGTAGAAGTCAATTCTGTGACGTTAACGTTGTTTGTGGAGAATCCATTATCAAAAGCTGAGGTGTCTGTTGTGGCAGAAGTCAATTCTGTAAAACAGATAGAAATATTTTATTGGAAATTGTCAGCTTTATGTATTTGCTAAAATTGGAAGTAGAATGTGCAGCTTCAAAGTAAGCTTCGTGTGTAATATTTGGACTCTTTATTGCTTCACTGTGAGTGTATATATTATGTGTAACCGTCTTTGACTGTTTTTTTCAACACTATGAGGCCCTTGAAAAATCCAAACACAAAAATAATTGTTTTCTCTGTTTATTTTTTGGTCACTACATATAGATTTTAATAATTTGTAGTAATTGTTATTTTAAAAACAAAAATGTTACCGGACTTTTAACTAGTTTTAACCATGCATTATCTTTACAATTTTATTACTAGAAAAACTGATGTATTGGTTTTATATTTTAATCCAATAATCCAATCTTGGTTAACACGATTTTGTAAATTTATGAGATTTCAAGAAAAACTGTTCTTATCAATTTCCTAAATCACATTCTTTGGGTCGTAAAATTAGCCACGTTGTAATAATTATGAGATTGATAGTTACGTTGCACAAATTTTACCTACTTAAATAAAACTTCTAATTATTTATAATGTTTCAATTTAAATATATTTAAGTAAAATTAAATTACCGAATTTACGTACCTGTTTACAAGATGTGTATCTTAACAGTTAATTTCAGTCAATTTCGTAAAACGTTACCAAGTATCTAATTTTACGACCCTAGAAGCCCATAAAGCATTGTTTCAGGAAATAAACATGATTTTTTTCTTAAACATTTTCAATTATGAAATAAAATGTATAGAAAACATCCCTGGAAACTTCGCATTAAAATTAACAAGTAGCAAAAGTTTTTAGTTAATGAGCAGTGAAAAACAGTACAAAGTTCGGTTTTTTTGTTCCTACTAGGGTAAACATTATAAATACTTATAACATTTTCAAAGATACGTATTTTCTATTTTAACAAAAAGTACAACTAAACGAGGAAAGCAAGGGGTCGTTGGATTCTTCATAGGCTACTTAGTCTTTTATATAACAACCTTCAAACTCACTTATCCATAATTTTTTCTCCGAACGTGGGCCATAAGTTGGCTCTAACTATCTCTCAGATGCTAGATAGCCTTCTACAGTCTAGGCTAATCATTAGTAACTTTAAAGACATATTGAAAAATCTATCATAGGTATTCTAAAAAGGCCCAAAATCACTAACAATTGCCTTAAATAAAAGAAACATTAAGTAATTAGATATTTTACGGTATATTAAAAAAAATTTATATAAAAGTTAAAGGCTAATGAAACAAAAAAAGAAATTATTATAATGACGTAATACATACAATGTAAGATAGTTATTTAAGTACAAATGAAGTTCAAGTCTGTTGCATAAAGACCTCCTCAAATTAATAGTTTTATATTCCACATATGCAAATTTGTTTCTTATCCCTATTTTAAGATAGTATAAATATACTTATATTTGAATTGAATGATATATTAAAACATATATAGTAATATTCAAATTACATATATATTTGTATCAAAATTCCTTTTAGTGGTCTACTGTTAATTTACTTTTCTTTGCCTATGTCTTTACACTAATCTCATATGTATTGAACTTAATAATAAATTATGTCTAAATTTTAAAATAAACTATAAAAACATGATTCAATAATATATTAAGACATCCTTATTTGGAACAAAACGTGTTGTTTATGCGGTAACACCTGCAGAACAACCAGGCTAGGGAAACTAAACACTGGATTTTTATATACCTATACATACAGGGTCTCTGAAAAGTCTGGGTACGGCTTAACATTTATTTAACCATCAATAAACTTGGATCAGTGTTATATGGCTAAAAAAGTAATTTTTATTGCTATTACCATGACATACCTCCCATGCCAGACGGCCCACAGAGGAAATCATACAAATATTAAATGTAAGCATAAGTCGATTTATACCTCATTTTAAAGGTCTTTGTTTGTAAAACACAAGAGTTAAAACCTGAGGGCGAAAAGAATTTACATTACAGCACATTCCCAATACAAAGCGATTAAAAGAATTTAATATCATATTACTAATTCTTTTCAGTTATACGGCTATTTATTTAACAGTTTCAGGCCCCTGTGGCTGAGTATGTTGTTGATTGTTAACAATCGTAACAAACTACTGCGTTATAAAAATAGCTATGCTTTTTAACTAAGATAAAATAAGAAAAATGTATTAAAAACATTTTTGCAAGTAGGTTTACCTAAAAATAGTTTAAGAATATTATTATAATAATTTCCTGCTTATTTTTTGTGAAATTTAATTTCTCATTTTCAGTTAGATAAATTATAGCTCTACGCAGCAATAGATAATAAATATCTTACCTTTGTCTTAAGCAGTGTTAGTTATGACATTAAATTCTTTGAGAGGCTATATTTTCTGATTGGGTCATATTTTTTATCTCAAGTTGCACTCTTGTGTTTTACAAACAAAGACCTTTGAAATGAGGTATAACTCGAGGTAGGCTTACTTTTAAAATGTTTAATACTTTCTTCATGGGCATCACCTGGCTATGCAAAAAACAAGTAAAATATATATAAACGTTTGGTATAGGAACATGTACATAACTACAAAGTTTCATTACATTTCATGGAATGGTTTTGGTACTAAAAATATATATTCCAGACTCTTGTCCAACCTTGTATGTACATTCTGAGTTAGTAATGTGTTCAATATACAGGGCGTCTTTTTTAAATGGGCCACCATTGTGATCTTGGAAACCATAGGTCTGACAAAAAATTTTAAATGGGGAACCTTACCTATTTTTAGGGGGATAATTAAAATACATATTTCAAACTTTGAAAAATGGCCGCCATTTTCCCATATAGTGATAAACTTTGTATTTTATTATAGAACGCCCTATATTGTATCTTAGTTTTTAATACAAATTGCAATTTTAAAACTTTTTTATCCGTGGAAGTTTTTCAATATTTTGTTTAATAACATATAAATGAGAGCTCAACATTTTCAGATTCCCTATGAAGCTTACCAATACGATAATTTTTTTTAAAATTTACATTGTAAAAATTATGTAATCTGCAAACAACAACAAACATTTGGAAAATGAATGCCTAGCTATTCTTTTGTTATGATTTGATAGTATTAAATAATATAATACACAGAAATGTAAAGAACAATTTTGTCAAATATAAATTGATGTTGGCAGCACTGTTGCCGTTATCAGCTGTTTTTGGCCATTTTAAATACAAATTAAGTTATATTAGAAGTCGTGTTAAACAGGTGATAATGGTAAAAGTGCTGCCAACATTAATTATATTTATCCTTAACAAAAAAGTAAAATATTTATTAAAATTTCTGTGTATTATTATTTAATACACTAACCTATAAAATCATGAAAAAAGAATATCTAGGCATACAATTTCAAAATGTTTGCTGTATTTTTGGAGATTAAATAATTTAAAAAAATGTTTATTTCACTTATAAGCTCCATAAGGAATCTGCACATTTTGAGCTTTAATATCTACGTTATTAAGCAAAATACTGAAAAACTTCCAAGTTTATAAAGTCTTAAAATTACAATTTATATCTAAAACTATCATAAAACATAAAGTTGACCACCATATTGAAAAATAGTGCCATTTTTTTAAATTTTAAATATGTATTTTAAATAGTACCCAAACACAATGTAAGGTTCCCCATTTAAAGTTTCTTTCAGACTTATGATTGGCCTCCAAGAAAACAATGATGGGCTATTAAAAAAATGACACCCTGTATAGTGGTTAAACAGATTTTATGGAATAAATCACTACATTCACTATAATAGTGTTCAACAAGTCTGTACAGTTCCTTAATATTTTAAAACTTACTAAACATAGAACAACAAAACTCTAGGAATACGTCCCCATTGTAGTTAGTTTATTTTTGGTAATTGTAACTGTCTTTTTTTACTTTGAGGGGAAGTCCTGTGAGAAATCTGAAAAAACTTAATGTAAGCATAGCTCGAGTTAAACCTCATTATATACATCATTGATAGAGAAACACATTGCCACAAACTAGAATGAAAAAGGACAATCCGTTTTGAAATAGAAGCCTCTCAAATGTTTGCCTCATTGGAGCTGTAAGACGCTGCTCTTTCTGAGTTAATTAACACTATATAATAAATATTAAAGGGTTTACAGACTTTTTAACACCCAGTATATTTTACAAACATGAGTTCTGAACATGGCAACATCAATAGAACTAATAATATAGTAACTTATGATAGTAGAGTTTTTTTTACTATCATAGAATTATGTTTTTAAATAATGTATTAGATCATTAGGCTCGTATTATAGTTTGCTGTATACTCAAATGTTTTTATAAAATAAGTTGCATTGGTAATACATTACTTTTTAGCCATCGGACCTCCATTAAAAATAATTGGAGGGATATTAAGAAATAATGTTTTAAAAATATTTCGACTTCAACTTCAAATGATTTATTGCATTTTACCATTAATTTAGCAAGTTTGATCATCAGCATGATTGGGATTTATTCGTTCGCACATTGAGATAATTGTATATATACAGCTACCCATTCATATAATTTCATCGGTTCATAAATTTTCACAATTTCAAGATTATGTGGTCTCGCATGCTAAAAAACTGTCACATTATATAATTATTTTGGTATTAAAAAGAGTTTAAACCTCTTTGGACGTTGGGGCAACATTTTAATAATTGTGGTTAACTATTTTATAACCCAGAAAGGACGTTTTTATGATATTAAACCGTTTAAAAATACGAAAAGTTCATTTCTACCGCTATAAAATCCTCCGATTGCTAGCACACCTCTCGCACCTCCGTAAAAGAATGGGGAGGGGGGGGGGTAAATTTAGTTGGCCAGTCAATTGCTAAAGATCACTAAAAT
>JAQJVL010009265.1:0-16587 GCA_035578905.1 Stictocephala bisonia
AACGAGCCTAATAAACACCTAAAACGTACCTTATACACACGAGCCTTATACACCTAAAACGTATATCTTATACAGTACACTTAAACGAGCCTAATAAACACCTAAAACGTACCTTATACACACGAGCCTTATACACCTAAAACGTATATCTTATACAGTACACTTAAACGAGCCTAATAAACACCTAAAACGTACCTTATACACACGAGCCTTATACACCTAAAACGTATATCTTATACAGTACACTTAAACGAGCCTAATAAACACCTAAAACGTACCTTATACACACTAGCCTTTTACAACTAAAACGTACCTCATATACACGAGCCTTATACACCTAAAACGTATATCTTATACAATATACTTAAACGAGCCTCATAAACACTTAAAACGTACCTTATACACCTAAAACGTACATCTTATACAATACACTTAAACGAGCCTAATAAACACCTAAAACTTACCTTATACACACTAGCCTTTAACAACTAAAACGTACCTCATATACACGAGCCTTATACACCTAAAACGTATATCTTATACAATACACTTAAACGAGCCGCATAACACCTAAAACGTATATCTTATACAGTACTTAAACGAGCCTCATAAACACTTAAAACGTACCTTATACACACGAGCCTTATACACCTAAAACGTATATCTTATACAGTACTTAAACGAGCCTCATAAACACTTAAAACGTACCTTATACACACGAGCCTTATACACCTAAAACGTATATCTTTTACGGTACTTAAACGAGTCTCATAACACCTAAAACGTACCTTATACACACTAGCCTTATACAACTAAAACGTACCTTATACACCTAAAACATAACTTATACACTTAAAACGTACCTTATGCACTTAAACTATAATCTATACATTTATAGACCTAAAACGTATCCTATACACTTCGAGCCTCATGAACCTTATACACTTAAAACGAGCCTTATAGACCTAAAACGTACCCTATACATTTAATATAAGCCATATAACTTTAATAGTGCCCTATACACTTAACTATAGATCTTTGTTACTCTTACGCGCTTGCCTGTTGATTCATTCATTCATAACCTGTTGATTCATTTTTTTTAATTCAATCATTCTAATGCCACCAGAAATCCTCTCCTCACTATTTTAAAGATTTAATAATATTTAAAAAATTCAAACAAAAATGTGTTAATACAAACTAATTTCTTAAAATTAAAATTTGTGATTAATTACAGGTTGTCTTTTTTAATAGAGGGAAAATTGTACAGGTGAAACAAGACGCATGTTTATCATTAAGTACGGGCAAGGTGTATTCAAGATCAACATGAGACTGAGACTGAGGGGTGACAACAGACAGGAATGAAAGGGTGGACAATTAATGTAAAAGCCCTTGCGTGCGGGTCGGAGTTACCCTGGCAATGATGAAGTAGTTAAGTAAGAGACTTGGCTTATTAATGTTTATGTGATGGTGACAGGCTGTACTGTACATAGAACACCGTACACGCGCTGGTTTCTTGAATAAGATCTAGATGCGTTGCATCGATTAAAACATAAATCTAAAGACAGAAAATACGTCTAATTGATTTGTAGATTATGTGGCTTTTGTCAAACGTCTTGTTTTCTTTTTGACTAAACTGTGTCTTTAGTGATATTTATACATGCAGAAACGTTTTAACAGGCTCGCAATACAAGCATTAATAAAGTTGGAGTCAGATGAAAAAATAAATACCACAAAAAGTAAAACATTGCTGAAGAATTTTTCAGACTATTTAATGGTATGAAATAAATATCTAGCCCCTACTCAACATGTATCTTGTATACTCTATTTACTTAAGACATTATTAAGCAATACAAACGTGAGAATTGATTTCAAATTTTGGAATACTAAACAAAATATCCAATGTCCAGAAGCAAATATATACAGGATACTTTCAAAAATTTAAAAGTCGAAGAGTAAATATTTCAAATGATCTAAGTCAAAATAATCTTGCCTCAAACTGTATGTTTTGTTTATACGATAAATGTGCTATAAAAGGATTCAAAGCTTTACTAGTTTGTTTGACTGACAATGCTGAAACTTCTGTCTTCACGACGCTACCAACTACTCGCGGGTTTACCTAAAGACAACAGTAGCAATGCATGTTCGACATCTGCGCTCTTTTTCAACTCTTTGATGAAGCTGTAAATACAGTACCAGGATGATGACGACGAGCTAAATCCTGGAGCCGATTGTGCCAACCCTCAGACGCGTTCTTTGTTCATTGTCCTAACTGCACTGGAGAACCAAAGACGCTGCATCATTTCAAGACTTCCTCTTGTCTTTTTTTACAGAAATTGATGACTTCATTCAATTAATTGTTTTTATTGTTTTATTTATTTATTTATTATTATTATTATTTGAATAAAGTTCTAGCATGGACTTTTTTCCATTTTACAAATTCTTCTGTCGTTTTGTCTGGACCGGACACCAAAACAATGTGTCATTTGTTTGTATTCTACACCAAAACAATTGTGGAAGCACAAATCCATCCAAATAACTTAGTTTTGCATGTTCCTTTGGTCTTTATAACATGATTTTTTTTCTCTTGAAACTCTCCAGATATTTTATACTCAAATCATTCATAAAAAGAATTAAAATGTGAGCGATTATTGAAAATGTTCAGTCTAAGAAATAAAACTGTTAAGATTAAACTATTCAAAACTCGACTAATTAAACTATTCAAAACTCGACTAATTAAACTATTCAAAACTCGACTAATTAAACTATTCAAAACTCGACTAATTAAACTATTCAAAACTCGACTAATTAAACTATTCAAAACTCGACTAATTAAACTATTCAAAACTCGACTAATTAAACATTTTTCTTTCGGAAATTCAATTTAAAACTGCGAAACTATTTTTTACTATTAGTTTTTAATTAAGCATTTAATTGTTTGACATTTGTAACCATTAGATTGCTTAATATATATATATATATATATATATATATATATATATATATATATATACAGTGAGTTTTATGTCCTGGCACACCTGGATATAACTTAAACGGCCCGAGAAATCTATGTGAAACCTTGACCCTACCTATTATAACATATTTTCTTAATTTTTCAAGTTGTTGAAAATTTTGCCCCCCTTTTCTAAAGGGGGGTAAACGGGGGCAACTAAACATTTTCAAATACAAACCCCTACCATGTGACCCCCTCATTTTAAAGGGAATAAAAAAAGAAATCCAATAATGCAAACTAGAGGTCTATACGTTTATTTTAACAGATTTTATGACAAATTTATAATAATAAAATCAGTAACTGTCTTGTCCATTTTTATGTCCTGGCACACCTGGATATAATTTAAACGGCCCGAGATATCTATGATGAAATGCAAGTGAAAACAAATACAATAATTCAGTAATATATAAAATTACATGTTCAACTTGTCCTAAATATTACATTCGTCAAACAGGAACAAGTTTTAATAAAAGATTTAAAGAACATATACAAAAACCAACTTCAAAATTTATCAACGTTTGCTGAACATTTAATTCAAGAAAACCATAATATTTCATCAATAGAAGAAAATTTAGAAATTATCCATATTGGACCTAAAAGTAAAAAACAAGATGCTATTGAAAAATTTTACATATCCAAAAATACAAAAGAAAATCCATCATAATTACTCAACGACCAAATAAAATTTCACTCAAATATTATGTTCGATTCTATCATGAAGATGCAAAATTATAAAGTTTAACAAGGTCTACAACTTATCCCTCAACATTTTATTTAAATTTTTATAGTATCAGCGGAATTTATTCTAAGAAGAAAATACTTCTACAATTAAGTATTTTTATAACCTTACTGTACAACTGAAGATTGTCTTACGAGACCGAAATCGATTTTAATAAACATAAAAAAATATTGCTAAGTGTTGTCTTTATAGTGTGTGTGTATATATATATATATATATATTTAATGTCTGGCAATTAACTGTCCTACTGCTGGGGGTAATTGCTGTAAACGTATACATATGGATTTGCATATAAACTTGAATTGAAAGTCAAACACCGAAATCACAAAGAACAAAGATAGTCATATTACATAAAACGAAATTGTGTATTTGTCCTACTTCAGTATATAGCATTAGAAGTGATAAAATATGCCAACACAAGAACAACATGTCACCGCTAGTTAGACAATTCAGCGAGTGAATAATGCTTCTTCAAGGTTAGGTGGGGTCAAGGCAGTGTCGTAGTCCTAAACCACGTCTACGACACTTGCGGCCATACAATCACGGGTCGTAAATATTGCCTATTCTAATCATATTTACATGTTAGACTACATAAATGTTACATTTATTTCTGAGAAAAACGTTTTGATATTGAAATAGGCAAGGCATTCCACTAACATATAATATAACTTCCATAACACACTATAAACAACGATCAAAAGACAATGAATTTCACTGTCAGCGCTCATTATATTAATTATATTATCTAAAGAATTGGCACAAACTTCCCCCATAAAACTTTGAAAATTACCAAATATGTTTTTTTGCCACAACTCAAAAACTAGTCAAGTTAGAGACATGCGGTTTTTACTAAAATATGTTAAATTGTAATTCACATCTTTCCTGAAGTTTTAATCAAAATCATTAGAGCCCTCTTTGATAAAATTATATTTTTGAATGTTTTTTCGTCCATAAAAATAAAACAAAATTTTCAAAATAGTTAAAAAAACTTTCTGGATATATATGGCTAAATATACCTACATACCAAAGTTCATAAAAATTGGTCCATTTGATTGTTCTCCAGCGAACTGCACATACACACAGACAGACACACTAACGAACAGGCATCAACATTATTTTTGGAAAAAAACTTTTGGGTTCAAGGGACCCTAAAATGTATTTTTACACCACCTTGTAAAACAATTGTTTTTGGACGATCACAATACTTTCTCTATGCTAACACATTTGGGAGAAAGTTAAACACCCTTTTATAGATTATATCTGTATTTTAATGTATCCTTCGAGCATGAAACACCAACAACTGTTTTATCTGCGTGGTGCAGCAAAATGGATTGTGACATACTTGGTCGATTGTCTTTTCTTAACCACAGGTGTGTTTTTAATTTAACATGACTTTGGCAAGTATATATCTGGAATACGCCTAAAAAATGTGCACTATCTATTATTGACACACGAATCGTTCAGGACAAAAAATTTCTACGTTCATCGTATCACTTACTTATCCCAAACTGTCATGTTCGTATAATGTTTTATATTGTTGAATCAAGTTTTTCAAGCCAACACATTAACTCCCCGTCTTCCATTTACAACTACAAACTATTTCATATCGCCTACCACATAGGCCTAAAAGTGTTTGGCGAGACGGCGGCCAGAGTGGCCTGGCAATGACTGTAGTGTTACCTTCACGCCTATCACTGGCCAAGTGACAACCCAGCAAACTTGAACACAAACTGACCCACTTGATTGATTGTGGATTGGCCTTAGGCCTATTTTAAAACACCACCACTATTGCCACATCTAGTTGGCTGCGGATCTAGCTGAATAGATACGGCAAACAGCTGAGAATCGTTTATCTAATCCTTTTGTTTGGCCAGTCAAATAAAACTGAACAATCCTTCACCAATGGCAAGTAAACGAAATCCCAGTGCTAGTTACAAATATGGTGTAATCCAACTCAACATGGGATTTATAAATTTAATATATTTTTACTCATAGAAAAAGACTGACTGCGATCAATAATATTCTTTGTAACAAGCTGGGAGCTTATGGCGTGAGAGGCGTTGCTCTAGCTTGGTTTAAATCGTACCTATCAAATCGTCGTCAGTTTGTGGAGGTGGCAGGGACTCGCTCTGAGTCGGTGGAAACTAAACTTGGAGTACCCCAGGGCAGTACTCTAGATCCTGTACTTTTCATCATTTATATAAATGATATATAGTTTCATGCCTTCCCTTGGGAAAGCCTTTCCTATACGCAGATGACACAACATTACTGTTCGGAGGTCCTGATAACCTACAATCCAGGATTTCTACTTCTATAACAACGTTTCAAGACTGGCTATTAAGCAACAAATGAGTGCTTAATAATGACAAAACCTCTTTTGTTCAGTTTTTAACACGCAATAAAAGTCCGCAACCAATTTCTCTGGAAGCATTTGGAGTTAAGGAGTGCTCTGCAGTTAAATTCCTGGGCTTGATAATTGATAGTGGGCTGACGTGGTCAGACCATATTTCAGAAGTATGTAGCAAATTAAGTCAAACTTGTTTTTATTTCAGGGTATTACATCCTTTTATGGATCAGAAAGCATTATTATTGATATACCATGGTTGTTTCTTCTCCCTTATGTCCTATGGAATAGAGGTTTAATGTGATTGATCACACTCATTTAGAGTGTTTATTGAACAAAAAAGAGCAGTCCGTGCTATTTTAGCCCTACTCCCGTTGACCTCATGCAGAGGTGTTTTTAGAGGACTTAAACATTTTTACATTTACTGAGCTTTACATTTTAAAGTATATTTTATTTGTTCTGAAGAACTCTGAAGGACTCCAAAAAGTTAATGCGGATCACAGGTTTCCAACCAGGCATGGTAATAACCTCCGCACTCCCAGACATCGTCTTACTCTTTCCGAGTGTCAGATATTTAATGCGGGAATTGTGTTCTTTAATAAGTTGCCTATTGAAATTAAGTCATGTCGAGGCAGATTGTTGAAGAAAAAACAGAAAAAATATCTCATTGACAGAGTTTTACAATTTAGATACATTTTTGAACAGCACTTAGTTTTATTTTGTTTTTAAGTACTCGTTTTAAAAATTGATTTAGATACGTTTATTACGAGTAGTTGTTAGTATTAGTATAACATAGTTTTAAAGCCGACGTCTGAGATATACATGTAAATTATGTATCTATTCAGAAATAAATAATTTGAATTTGAATAAATTTTAATGGACGTTTACTGCAAATATATAAATTAGTTTACACAAATTTCAAAAATAAAGAGAACATGTAATTATTAAGTGGTACCAATTATTACGTCCTCGCGTGTAATACACCCTTAGACTGAATAATGGCCGAGAACTTTGTATTACTGTACTAAGACAGTTGGATCTAGCGTTCTTGTCGAACACTACTGCATCTTCTACGTCTCCGGTTTTGGAGACACTTCGAACAAAATCATAACAAAAAATGTCATCGGTTAGTAGCAGTGTTTTTGCTTTGTATCCAGTTACATACAAGAAGACTACGACAAAAAGTTTTGCACAAATTATAATGTTTACGATTTTTCGATATGTAAAATGATGCATCAACTTTTATATACAACTAGCTGTACCCGTCCGCTTCGCCGGTCATAATATTGAGTCTTGATTGTATCATTGAAACGTGCAGCAACCTTTCAGTTTACACAGTATCCAATTTACAACAGCTGATGTTTTGTGTAGTTTACTACTGTACTCAATTATTTTTAATTTTGAAAGTTTTGCCTACTACAATTTTATTCTATTTGTTTTTATTTAACAGCTGTTAATCAAATAAATCAATCAATTAATATAGCTTCACAAGAAATCAAAACATAAAAATATAAACAGTTTAAAAAATTAACACATGGTTTAATTTAATATTGACATATTTAACACGTTCACGACGTATAAAAATTCGGAGTTTTCCCATTTGACGTTAATATTTTTTACAAAAATAAAAAAAATTCGTAATGATTTTTTGAAGTTATACTTCTTTGCGCCCGTTAGACACTTTGGGATGGGATGTTGGTCGAGAAACCGCGTCACGCTGAAAAGTAAGAACACATTTTTAAGAACTATCGATTAATCGATTGTTAATCGAAGAAATTTAATCGAAGAAATTACTGATAATGATAATATAGGTGTATAATATAATAATGAAGTCACGTATAATATATTGAAGATAAATATATTGAATAATATTGAAAAATGTCTTATATTTCATTTATATATCCTGTCTGTTTGTGTGGGTGAGTGGGTGTATGAGAATGGCCAAAGAAGTATAACTTCCACCGTGTGGTCCGACGCACACCCAATTGTTTTTTTTTTTTTTTTATTTTAATAGTTATAAAATGGCGTTAAAAACACAATGTGTTTAACATTTTTTGGTAAATACTACATATTGCGTGTTTTTTAGCGAAATAAAAAATGTACCACCGGTGGTACACCACGCCTTTAACTTAAACAATTACAGTTATAGGCATAGTGATCCACCAGTGGTACACTTAGTTTTTCCGCTGTTGCCGCTAGCCGGCTAAGGCGCTGGCTGTTATTGTTTACGTCTGTTACGGCTGTTACGTTTTGAGGTTATGAGAACCATTTCGTGTGTAATCTTGCTGTGTTACTGTGTTAGCTATGTCATGTTGATCTTTTTGTTTTAGTTAATGTTATTTTATTTGTTAGTGTGAGTGTGCTTTTGCAGTTAAAAATGGATTCATCGGATATTGAAGATGTTTTGGATGAAACATTGACTGATTTTTCAGTGTCAGGTAGCGAGTACGTCCCCTCATCTGATCAAGAGGCCGGTTCTCAATTATCATCTGATAGTTCTGATGAAGAAGTGCCAAATCAATCTTCTAATACGGTAGGCCTAGATTTAAATGACACTCCTACAACTGATAGCCCTGATGCTACAAATAACGCCAATCTAGTAAATAGTGGTAGCGGATGGGGCGATTGTACATTTACTGTGCGACAATTTCCTTTTACAGATTCTGAGAGTATTCAGTATAACTTTGACCTATCTACCCCACTATCCGTTTATGAACAGTTTTTGACAGAGGATGTTTTGAATTTTATTGTAAATGGAACAAACAGATTTGCTCACACTTATTTACTAAACAATCCATTGAAGAAGAGATCTTTTATGAGGCAATGGTTGGACACAACTACGGATGAAATAAAAAAACTCTTTGGAATATTCATTGTTATGGGAATGAATCCCTTGCCTCAGCTCAGACTTTATTGGTCAAGTGATGAAATGTTCAAGAATGAGTTCATTAAAAAATCTATGAAACGTGACAGATTTGAAATGTTAGTTAAATGCCTGCATTTCAATAACAATGATGATGAAGATCCTGAAGAACCTAGGATGGCTAAAGTAAAAAAACTGATCAACATGATGAACAACATATTTGAGAGAGTGTTTACTCCAGGTGAAACAGTCGTAATTGACGAAACTATGATCCCTTGGAGAGGGAGGCTTATTTTTAGACAATATCTTCCAGACAAAGCAAATAAGTATGGAGTAAAGCTTTACAAACTGTGTACAACTAGTGGTTACACTGTAAAATTAAAAGTCTTTGCTGGAAAAGATGACATAACTGGAGGCGTAGGTCACAAACAAAAAATAATGTTGCACTTGATGAGCAGCTTTTTAGATAAAGGACGGTTATTATATGCTGATAACTTCTACAACAGTGTAGCCATCGCTGAAGCTTTGCTAAACAGAAAAACATATGTATGTGGAACTTTGCGTAAAGACCTCAAAGACAACCCTAAAAGTGTTATTAAAAAACCACTAAAAAAAGGACAAGTTTACTGTCAAGAAAACCAGAAAGGTGTCAAAGTTCTAAAATGGGTTGACAAAAGAGTGGTGCACATGATCAGTACGCGAGCAGAAGATACTGATGTTCTTGTGCCTTCTGGAAAGTGTAACAGAAAAAAAGAAGAAATTATGAAGCCTACTTCAGTTTTAGCCTACAATAATGCTAAAAAGGGAGTAGACATATCTGATCAATTAAGCTCCTATTACAGTCCACTAAGAAAAACTGCCAAGTGGTATAAGAAGGTTGCTCTTGAAATTCTTCTTGGGACTAGCGTTGTGAACGCTTACGTCCTATTCAATCGGGGCAGAGACAAAAAAAACCAGTGGGAGATGCTGAGGTTCAGAACTGAACTTGCAAAAAGCCTCATTAGAATAGAAAGTGATGAATCTACTGTACCAACACCTACAGTTCCGCTCCCAGCAGGTACCTATTTCTTACCATTATTGATTATGTTTTGCTTTGGAATCTATCAAATTCTAGTTTTATTTTATTATTAATCATATAGGCCTAAAAATAATATGTAAAATTATTGAGGGTTTTAAAAGTTTTTTTCCTTATATAGATCTATTGTAAGCTTGTCAAATTGAAAATATTTAAACATTAACATTTACGTAGGCCATAAATTGTTGGTTTTAACAATTAATAAAAGTATCGTAATTTTTAGATGTACATATGAGTTATATATTTTAGGTAAACAACAAAAAAGGAAAAGCCATACTTTGGAGAAGAGAGAAGGACCACTGCGTACTTCTAGAAAGCGTTGCCTCCCATGTTAAGAGAGAATGACAACACTTCATGGTGCAAAAGAGGCTAGGAAAATGGCTAAGAGAGTAGCAACCTTTTGTAGTAATTGTCCAAACAACCCTACCATGTGTTTAAATTGTTTTAATAATCACAAGCAATAGATTATTAAAAAATTATTACATTGAGAATTGTTGTGTTTTTTGTACCTAAATATGAGCGGATTAAGCTGTACTAATATTTTTTTTCAACTATACCCTTCCTAGATACCGTAACCAAAGTTCCAATACCCCAACTATAGCCGTTACTGTTAGAGACCCAACGGAAACAACATTGTTGAGTGAGCCACTGGTGGCACACCACGCGCTTTAACAATAGACGAAGTGTACCACCCGTGGTACACCACGCACTGTTAAGTAGACGGGGTGTACCACCGATGGTACACTCCGACGTGAACGTGTTTTAAAAACCCCAGCTGATATTCTTTTTATATTTGACTTATTATACCTTCATGCATCCTGCTATTTGATTAACATTGAAACTTTAGAAGTCCAAGGGACGGAGCCCTGAGGGATTAAAGAAACGGGAATAGGACAGAAACCTTCCCTGGGGTATATAGAACAACTTCCCCAAGTTTCATGGCGATCGGTTGGACGGTTTGGTAGCGCATAAAGGACAGACAAACATACGAGTACATTGGATTTTATAGATATAGATCATAAAACGCTTAGTGTTTGTTTTGTAGCGTTTTAAATAGCAATTCACCATATTGTTATCAGTCGATAAATGACATCGCGCACAACCACATAAAACTGCAAAATCTTCGTTGTTGTTTATCGCCAATTCAAGGTGGCATCCGTATATACATAGCAAATTACGAGGGTTAATGATCATAGTAAACAACAACGAAGAGCTTGTCCATATTCCAGCTATGTTGGAAATGTGTCAAGGTGAACAGAGACGCATTAAGCATAACACTTATCATGAATTATTTAAATATTCTATCGTGTGCGCCCACGATTTTTTCCTTGCACGTAAAAAAGACCATGCTAGACCTGAGATGAATAATTATTTTCATCTCTAAAAAAGTGCAAGTTTCATGCATCCTTCTCGTTGCCACTCCACCATATGGCCTACTCCGGTCAAAAACGCCTACAGTCCGTTCCTTCAGGTACGGCCGCAAGTGGATTATATACCCTTACACGCCAGACGGCGAAGTCATCGCTGTCGAATGCGAATACAACAGTTGTTATTTACTTGTTTTAATTTCAGTAATTTATAACGCATTTATTTCGTGTTTGGACTCATTTTATTTATAGTTTTTAGAAGATTATGAAAATATTATGATAATGAAGATCGCATTTACAAAATTGCAGTGGAACGCCCACTTCTTCGCTAATTAGGTGTTTTCGGAATCAGAAACAAAAAGCCCTACCTATGTGGATGTGTGGTATCAATAGAGATGCAACGATATATTAGTATCGATATTTTCTTTCGATAATATCGGCCATATCGATATTTTGGTCCGATATATCGTATCACTAAATATTGACGTTATTCTCATTACTCAAAATCATCAAGATAAAAAAAACCCACTCAAATTGCCTCTTATACCTACAAAAACATGCATTGATATAATAAAGTATTTTTAATAGGTTTTTTTTTACTGAAGTTAACACACTTAAATGTAGTTTATTGTAGACCGATGGGTGGAACGGGTAAATGAAGTTGTGTGTGAGTTGGCAACACTGACTCTAGGATGTCTAGCCAGTCACCTTACAAACAATTATGACATCACTCTTTTATAATTAACATAATAATGAAAGGAATGACTATTCTCATTTGAATTTTTTTTCATTCAACCCTACAGATAACTACTTGTTTCGTGTGAATAAATGTATTCATTTTAATTTTCAGTAGCTATTCTAAATAGTGACAGTTAAACATGAGTGTACTTTTGGACATGCATAATTTTAAACAGATAAATCATTTACATATTATATCATACATCGATAGAAATTAATTGATATACATCTATCGATAACATACATCTATCGATATATTTCTGTCGATATTATCGTTAAATCGATATTTGGTTTGCGATATATCGATTCATCGATATGTTGAAAATATTTGCCATCCCTAAGTATCATGGGTCTATAATCCGCTAGCCATGGCTGAAGGAATGGACTGTAACTCTTATTTACAGGAGCCAACTCTTTATTAAGTGCCAACTAACCAGACAATGGCCACCTCGTAACACGGAAGGCCTACAATACACAAAGATCACACCATGGCAGTAACACAATGTCCTGACGGTTCTTCTAGGTAAATAATAATTGGCCCCCTGAACAAAAAGTGTTATTTTTTGTATACAATTGTCTGTGTGCGTTTGTGTGGTGTCTGAGCACATCGTTGAAGTCGAAACGGATGGATAGATTTTTATGAAATTTGGCGTGTAGGTGTATTTAGTCAATATTTCCAGACTTTTCACTTCTTTTACATTTTTATTTATTTATTATTATAGGGAAAACATACAAAAATGGAACTGTCTCAAAAACTGCTAAAACGATTTTGATTACATTTTCAGGAAAGCTGTAGATTACAATTTAAAATAATTTAGTAAAACCCGCATGTCCCTAACTAAATATTTTTTTAGTTATAACATTTTTTTACGGGAAAAACTGTGAAAATGCACATTTTCAAGATTTATTCTAACAATTTCGTTTAAATTTTCAGTAAAGATGCCAATCACAATTAAAAATATTTTAGTTACCACCACACTAAGTTGGGGCTGGAGGCCGAAGGCCGGGAACCACAACTCAAGTTGTAAAGGTTGTTTACATAACATCTGGCAATGTGATTAACTGAACAGCTGTTTTTGAAGACTATTTTTTTCCTTACACAACAAAGGGAAAGGAAGAACGTTTTTGCCAGTTTGGTACCATTTATGTTGCTTTGTTTTCAATTCGTCCATATGTTACTTTGTTGAACTATACTTGGGATAACATCCAACAACGATTTTAATACTTAACACTTACAACAAGCTAATAATTTAAAGCTGAACCCATAAATAAAGAATTATACATAACCATAAACTAAACTACCTTATGAAAAGATAAAGTGAAGTGGTTGGATATCTGGAGCATTAAATATCTTTCCGTTTTTACTCTGATATCGTTAACAAAGAGTTATTTTGTAGTGGTTCGCGAAAACAAGATTATTCCAAGAGAACAAATTCAGTTAATTAATGCAGAGAGACTGGGTCAAATGGTTCATTGCCGCCCTTCCAGGTCAGTGATGTCCGTTCCACGGATTGAGATGTGAATCATGATAAGCACTTTGTTTCACGTTTTCAAAAGTTTACCACTGACTAATTACATTTACAAGTGTTTTTCCGTCATGTCTCGAGAAATAATTATCATAGACTAAAATAGTTTTCAAATTCGTGTTCAGTGTAAAAAAATATCAAATTAAAAAAATAATACGATTAAAAAGTCATTACAAATAACGGAAATATGTCAAAATAACTAAAAGGTTTGAAATTGGGGTTTTCAAAATTTTCGGTAAAAAACGTAATTTCCGCTAAATAAAAAGCATATCTCGTAAAAATATATCCAATTCTTGTCCCTTTTCAGAAAAAGGTTCAAATTTCTTTAGGTAGCAAGAAACTGCATAATTACCGAATACGTATACACAACAACTATGGGACACCCTTGCACGCTTCGCGTGCCAACCCTGTCACTCGCTGAGATCGTGACGCCTCGGCCTCCGGCCTCAGCATGTAACTTTTGCCTACAAATATTAGTAGTTCAACTGAATTAAGTAAAATCATGTTATTTAAATTCATTTACAGTAGCTCACTCACTGCACTCTATAGTATAATCCTATATATTAAAGCAATCGGGTCATTTAGTTCTCTCACTTTCTAAACTTATTACTTGACAGATTTTGATGAAATATTTTTTATTCAAAAGATAATTTTGATTTCTAAGTCGTAACGGAGCTAGATTAGATTTTTCAAATTCCCATAGGTTTTTGCCCTATTGCAACATTGTCAAAGTTGCAATGTTATTCTTATAGAGATTAATTGTAATCGACTAGCTGGCGACATAAACAAATGTTAAATGGTCCAAATAAGTTGTTAGGTTAAACATAGAGAGCAGCACAGTAAAATATCAAGTTAATTATAAAAGAGCGAATACATGTCTGTCTGCGTGCATGTTATCGTCAGCCGTTTAATAAAATGAAAACATTTGAAATAGGCTTAGTAATAACGTTGGTTGTTTATAATTACTATACTATAAATATAGTGCAAATCAAGTGCAATGAGTGAGCTACTGTAAATTAATTTAAATAATATGGTTTTACTTAATACAAATTAATTACTAATATATGCAGTCCTATGCGAGTGGCGGGATTGGCACGCGAAGCGTGCAGGGGTGTCCCCTAGCACATCGTTAAAAAGGATAACAAATTAAAATATGCTTAAAAACACAAAAATCGTGCACGAGCGAAATCATCCATGGATTTGTTATCCGAATCCACCGTGATACAACAAAATCAAAAGATGTGACGGCGCTTTATATGCAATCTGGCTACAGGACTCCCTCCCTCCGTGTATGTGAATTGCCTACATAGCGCCTAGTATGTCTAACATAATAATCAACCAATGTTCTAAGCCTATTTCAATTGTTTTCATTTTATTTAACGGGTGATGATAACGTGCACGCAGACATACATGTATTCGCTCTTTTATAAATTAACTTGATATTTTACTGGGCCGCTCTCTATGTTTAACATAACAACTTATTTGGACCATTTAAGATTTGTTTGTGCCGCCAGCTGGTCACTTAAAATTATTCTCCATAAGAATAACAATGCAACTTTGACGCCGTGTAGGGAAAAAACCTGTGGGGATTTAAAATATCTAGCTCCGTTACGACTTATAAATCAAAATTATCTTTTGAATAAAAAAAATCATAAAATCGGTTTATGGTAATAAGTTCAGATGACCCGATTGTTTTAATATATAATAGGATGAGGTTATCCTGCGTTTTAACCATAAGAAATACATAGTTTTAGTCCCATTTTAGACTCCTCAGTGTGTTTACAATTAAACAGGTGATGGTAAAAATAAATCATATAACCTTCAAACCTACAAAGTTACCAGCGTACCCTAATAACTACTTACAATTTGGAAATGGAAGAAGGAGAGCAGTGGCTGTTGACGAAAGCGAAGTACTTGTGGAACAACTTGCCAGTGGGGACTTGTATGTCAGTAAGTTTGTTCCTGGCTGGGGTGATCATAGCTCACCAGTTCAGGGGAGTGATGATCATGGCTCCCAAGAGTTCCAGACACTGAGACTTTCTACCTAAATCTACGTTTTACTTCTTTTACTACGTATAACAACAGTGTTTGTATAAATTACGGTTTGATTGTTTGTATTATTTTACTACTTCAATGATGTTTCAATGTTGTTGTCAATAATATGTACACAATTCGAGTGTTAAGCATATAAAATGAACTACTTTCAATAAAATGTTGAAATAATGTAAAACGTGAGGCGTGTCGTTTTTGAACATCGTTCATTGTTGAAACAGTCAAGTGTGACCGTTACAAAGTAACATTTTCTCATTTTTGGGCTAATTTTTCATATTCAATTAGTTACTAGAACTTAAATTTCAAAAGCTAAATACTTTTTTTTTAATTGAAAATATACTCCATTCTTTTCGTAGCCTAATAAAATGCAAATAAAATGAACATATTTTCAGTTATTAAATGCAACAAGATACTTGTCTGTGGTGCAATTAAAAAGACAACTGAACTATTGTCAACACACTAACTGCTACAATAATTGAGTCCTGGGGCTAGTTCCCTTCTGATCCTTCAGTCATGAATCAACCCCTAAATTAGATAGCCTACATAAGTAGAGCCGCTCGTGGAGGTCCAACTAAATTTAGCTTGATGGGTTTGGATCGTTGTCCCATAACAACGTTTGAGTCAATATGTACCACTGGCGTTGAAATAAATAAAATAAGATAACAAATAATAATAATAACTGTATTGGAACTAAGTTACCGTATTCCAATTCAATTGTCAATTCTTTCCCCTATGGAGACTATGACAGATCGTATAGAAAGATTAGTGTAGGTTACAACGATTGTTCAACTTCATTACTAATGACAGTTATATGATCCGTCATAGTCAATAGAACAAAAATTTAAAATGCTGGATATTTTAGAATTGCAATAT